>JBBPKE010000115.1:0-39145 GCA_038089095.1 Tylopilus orsonianus | reverse complement strand
TCAGAGCTACTAGAGTATTAGGCGTAATTCCCAATAAGCTAGAACTGAGGTTCTAGCTGGGAGTATTGCAGGTTTATATACTACAGGGACCTGCGCACGGACCATGTGCCATGCACCTACTTACAGTAATACCCCTCATAGACCTACTGGTACTATACTATATATGACACTACCCAGTGCCCTATGGCTATGCTTATCATCAAGCCCTTAGCCCTTATGACTTCGCATGACTGATCCCGCATCATACCCTTGACCCTATAGGTCGGTCTAGATCCTTCTAGACCCTTCTTATCTCTTATCGTAATATGTCCATGTGTATGTATCTGGTCTTAGGGCATTGCCCTTAATGGAGTTAGTGCTTACGTCATAGCTAACCCTTAGCTAAGGCCACGTGTCTGGCAACCTCTTAGCTAATCCCTACTTCATACCCATAACCTAGGGTTCCATTCTAGGTTAACCGTGTAACGTTCATTACAGTTTTTGAGCTCACTGTATATATGTCTGGGGTAGTTGAGTGTTCAATAGTGAGGACGAGGCAGAGGGAACATGTAGAGTCTCTCCTTGACTTTGACTTCACTTTTGGCTTGCCCTATTTTTGGACGGAAAAGTGAGGCTGGACCTGACCAAGTCATTATGGTTGCTTGAACCTCAAGTACTGTGCATAGGGGTTGACGTCTCATCTCCGGGGCTCAGTCTTTCACCAGACACCTGAACTTTCAAGGAGAGTTTGAGTGCCCGATACCAGGAACATTAGCAAAATGGACGGTTTCTGCAGTTGTCTGCTGCAACTTCTCGCACCTGTTAGAACTTCAGCTACTTTTCCAAAGTGCAACTACTTTTCCAAGTGAACCACGGTTCCTAAAGTAAAATACAGATACAGCAGTCCAGATCGATAGTAAGTTTATAAAAAGTGACAGTGTGTGTATGATGATCTATACACTTGTTAACATAATAAGCTCGGAATGCGTCCAAAGAGTCAGAAAAATGAAAATTAGTGGGCACTGAGTCAACTCCATAAACAGGCATCAAGTGCGCCGGGCAAAGGATAGCATCAAGTGAGATAACTGCATGAACATGTTGGCCATATCGGTCCTCTTCTGGTGCCACAATCCACATTCCTGTCACCACACCAGGTTGCTCTCCGCCGATTGGCAAAAACCAGTCCACAAATGCTACTTCATACATCTTCTGCATGTGATGAAAAGCAAAGAGAAGTAGTACTTGTGCAACTAAGAGTCCTTGCAAGCCCTCACCTTCACCTCCAGCATTCCCAACAAACACACAATCCCACCATGCAGGGTCGCCATGCTATGATGAAGTGCAATGGATTATATCACGGTGCATAAAATATGTGACGAGAATCCTTCACCACAGTCAGAGCCGAGTACCATATGCACAATGAAAGCAAAGGCAAGAGCGGTAAACGCGCTCATCCACCACCCATCCATTACGGACCAGACACACTGCCTCGTACACAACCCCCCTGGTTCCCACAACAGCCACGGACGGGTATCCCTTGGATGCTTGGGTACCTCACATGCTCCATCCATCTGCTCACATGTTAGAAACCCGTACTGGAGGGGATGGTCTTCCGAACAATGCTCTGCAGCACCCAAAATTCATGAGTAAGGTTAGTCACTGTAAACGCGATCGAGAAATAGGCAAAATCAGAAGTTGCCAACAAACGCGTGAGAAATGCTACAACATATCCTCCCCATCCTGAATCAACAAATATTCCACTTCTAGGACTGGTGAAAGCACAAGGGCTGAAGATCATACTCACTCGGCAGCATCCATCGGAACCATGGTTCCCTTCACAATAGGTGAACGGACGTCGGATTTTGGAGTCATATCCTTGTGCGATACATGCGGGAACCCAGTAAACTCAAGTAGGTAGCCTGCACTCAAATGGGGTCTCTTAGAGCGAATCTTGACTGGGCTGTCTGTGTCCCGTGTACGACGGGTTATTGAGATGATTGGGGAAACACCTGCATCGACGTATTGAGGATTAGTAGGCTCGATCCTCGGAGCTGACGGCTCCAGCGCGTAGTAATAGCAAGTTTCGTGGGGGCAATTGGGAGGGCAATGAACCACGATGGCGCTTGGCTCGCCTCTCCCATCGCGAGGTACCAACTGGACATGTAATCTGTCGTCGTTCCCTGGTCTGCAACCGTACCCCGGACGTTCTTCAGCAAGACGTTTATCGCGCACTAGATGTTCAGGGTCCTTGTCTTTTTCTTTGCGCATGCGAGGGTTTTCTAGAAGCTGGGTTGGAGGTGGCCTGGTGTCTGCCTCGAGGTCCCTGTCTAACAGGATGGGCATGGATCGGCTCGGTGCAAATTTTGCAGGCCTCCCGCGCTCAACTCTGACAAATGGACTGTCCACTAATGAAATCGGATATCGGGACTGCGAATTGCTACTGACGGTTTCATGACTTGGAGATCTATTTCTTTTATGGGGGGATGGCAGTCGCGTTAAAGGTCGAGGTTTGACCTCATCCGGATCGAAAATACGATTTGGGAGCCAAACGCGGGAATCAGGACTTTCCATACCAGCGAGATCGCGGAGGCTCCGATACTCAACACCTTTGTTCCTGGGGTGGGGCTCTGGGTGTTGAAATGTACACCTCGGAGTCTTCAAGATGAGTCCTTCGGCACTGGTATGCGAGTCTGAAAGTGAAGTTGTCGGGGAGGGCGAATCCCAGTCCGACACTTCGAGTTGGAGAGGTATTTCTTGTTTATCCCTTTCTGGCGAGCGTCCGTTAGGGATATCTGGGTAAGCTCTTGAGGAGTCGGAGGTGAATGTGAAATGGGGAGAGAGACGCGCTATGTATAGCGGTGCATATTCCGTCGAATCCTTGGGCGTTCGCCTAAGCTTTGCCACCCGGGAACGAGCAGGTGACGAGACCGGCGCCTGCGATGCTGTCAAGTCCACTTCTTCCTTCAAATTCGTGGGTGTCCTCAACAATGAGGTCCCCTCTCCGAGCGGTGATAGCGGTGAGCTCCTTGGCTTTCTAGGGGATGTATATCTCTTTCCCGCATTCGGGTATGCTCTGACTTCTCCCCTTGCTCTGGCGGCTTCGAATATATGAACCGCTTCTTCCTCTGAATAGAAACTCTGGTGAATTGGACCCCCAGGGATATTCTTGGTCTTGGGCCCGGCTTCGATCCTGTTGGTTCATAACAGTGACGAGTTGAATTCAATCAGATGACATTGAACCAATATTCAGCCACATCCAGACACGTTGAACCGTCGCGTTGCCGACAGGAATGGGTCACTCACCAGCTCGAATATACGCCGGGCTCCGTGCCAACTATTACCACGTACCACTTTTGCAGTTGAACCATATAAAAAAAAATAGAAAAAGAATAAGCAAACGATTCGCCGGTGTATAGCCAATGTGCGTCGTTTCGGAGGACAGGAGGTTATTTAACCTAAATGTTCGGCTTTTGGGAGGACCGGCTAATGGATCGCGTCCAATACGTAAATCGCATACATACGACTGGTCAACAATGACCTATTGCAGTGACATACAGATATCGAAGTTTGCCTGCCGACTTCAAAGCGAAGAGGCTCGAGGCCACAGCTACTGACCAAGGACGATTAAATTTGCAAGTAAACAGCTAGCGTCGGATCTATAATCTGAAAGCGGCATTGTCCACCAACCCTAACCAAGTCATACAGCTATATATCCACCGCGACTCGATCGTCGTGTTCGTACACTCGAGCATAGGTGAGCAACGACGTCTTGCAACATATAGGGTACTTCCCTCCAGAAATCTCGGTGACTGTACTCACATTAGCAACGAGATCATAAATGAAATAAATTGACTCACGGTATCAGATCCCAACCGCGAGCACCATATGTAGAGTAGTTGTAATATGCACCCAGGGCAAAATATGCGGCAAACGCCAGTGTAAGCCTGTTCACGCGATTCAATTGGCGAGGTGGTTTCAGAAAACGTGATACTTGCATGAGAAAGAAGAATCCGAGACCACTGCCAACACTCTCGATAGGCATATCTTCTCCCTTGCTCCCGCGACCTCCACCTCCACCGCTACTACCTTCGTCTTCTTTCGGTGTCTTTGTGGCTCCACAAGCTGCAGACGAGCTCCACTCAACTAGAACCTCACCATTCTCATAAGACAAAAACTGCGGCTCTGTCGTGCTCTCTGCACACGTCAACGAGATCTTGAGTGACTGAGAAACCGGACTTGGCGAGGATGGTGGGTAAGAAGCGCCATGCATTACTATGGCAATCCCCTTGGGTGCTGGACAGCACGTCAGAGTCGAGGACGGTATATTCCACTATTATACACACATGACAGGGGAGAGGTTTCAACGTTGAGAGGCGACTGTGCAACAGGCACGACCGCCGTTATGCGATCGGGGTTATCTGCCTTCTGGTTTATTGTGGTAAGACATGCTCTTGTACCTGAAGAACACTACATAGCAAGCCGGGTCAGCTGAGAGAACAGTTCCACTTCCAGCATACCTGGTCTTCTGAAGCCCTATTCTCTGTCTCCGTCAGGTCCGTGCACAAGTCGAACCTAAGCTCATCTACATAGGTACTCGGGGGCGAATCCCGGATGCGATTCAGAATCTTAATGCCCCCGAGTTGAGATAAGTCGTAGCTCAGTTCCCCTAGCGAGAAATGGCAATCAAAGGATGAATCTTGAGCGGCGACAGGCAACGGGGTAGAGAAGAGGAGGGAAGTAGAAAGAAGGTAAAGAGAGAGCACGGGAGCCGGTCGTTTGTATGCTGGCATTTGGAGATGGTGGACTGCGCACAACGGCGATGTGGTAGGGAGTTTCAAGGACACCACTGGCAGTGGGGCTGGTCTGAATCTACTAATTACATAAGACACGCGTGCACGCGTAAGGATGTCAGATTAGGCAAGGTCACTCGGCGCTGGATACAGCTTGACAGTGAACAACGACCATCTGGGAGTTATGGCGGGTCCAGAAGGCCTCCTCCACCTTATTTACCACGAGACACAGCAATCCGGGTCAATGCTTTGTGCTCAGCATGCACTGAACTCATTGCTCCGTACGTGGATCATGGCTCTGCGCTGATCAGACATGTTCATGTGGCTCATGCTCGGCAGAGGGGGACTATGTCTGTCATGTTTCAGTGTGTTCTTCATCACATCGCTTACATGATCAGTTCAGTTTACGGCTCCAGGTCTCGCTGAGCTTGCACACCACCTAGATCATCTTGAGCAGAGCTACAACGAAGATATCAGGGGCCAGGCTAGTGCAAACATGGATGATACAGGTACTTCTCTGGGCCTGTGCCTGGATACAATTTTTACTGTTTTCCAGGGTTTTTCTCAGTACAAGTCTTGGAGAACGCGCTTCACGTGTGGGGCCTATCGTCAGTGCATTTGACTCTTCATATACATGGATTTTCACAATATCGATAGCCTTGTTCGGTGGCGTTCAGAAGCCATGAAGCCCTATCACGATCTTCCGCAGTGAGATTATTCATTGGACACTGGGATAGTTAAACTCACAGTGACCCGTAGCACCCAGCTTGCCTTTGTACTACATCAGAACCAGCATTGGTATACCCTTCGTCGTTTCGGTAACTCTGGAGGAAACAATCACTGGTACGATTTAGATTCGTCTAGGTCATCCCCTCGATGGGTCAGTAAAACGTACCTGGGCATGTTTCTTCAACAAGCGGAACTTGATGGTCGGTCAATTTCCCTTGAAAGAATTCCATTCTGATAGACTATAGGCTACTCTACGTTTGTGGTGGTGCCCATCGACCCCTCGAATCCCCACCCTCTCCCTCATACTGACGCGGATGATGTTGCGTCAGCTCTGCCAGAGCCGTCTTCGGCGACATCAGCATCTTCATCTGGATCTCGGATTGGTCCTTCTGAACCAGGTTTCGAGGATGAAGACATGGACCTCCAGGCAGCTCTGCAAGCCTCATTGACCAATCCTGAGCAAGGCGGGACTGGCAGTAGTGTCTTTAACAGAATGGACAACTACCCCTCGCCTGTGATTCCCTCTTCTCGCACCTTTCCGGGATTTCCTCCTGAATTCACGTCTTCTACGCGAGAGGATTTGAGTGGACGCCGGCCGGCTATCCCGCCCAACCAGGATCCTTACGGTAACGCCGATGTTGATCCCGTTACAGCTTCCATGGAAAGAAATAGGGTTATCATGGAGAGGATGCGCAGAGAGCAGGAAGCAGCCTTGAGAGAACAGTACGAAGAAGAGACTGCACAATTTAACCCTCAACCTCAGGAACGCCACTCGCACAGGCAAGCAGTCGGGGCGGAAGACGAATATGAGCTCGTTCGCAGAGCGATGGAAGAATCACTTGCAGAACATCGTACTCGTACGGGCGACGACGTGGAGATGACAGAGTTGGACGATGACGACGATTATCGTGAAGCGCCCTCGGTGAGGCCGGACACCCGTTCTGTGGATAGAGTTTACGACGATGATGATGCGGAGTTGCAAGCAGCCCTCAGAGCATCTTTAGAGATGATGCCACCTGGCTTCGCTTTGCCGGAGAGCGCTCAACTGCCACAACTACAGCGGCTGACAAACGAGCACCCCGGCGCAAAGACAAGCACGGGCCGGACCACCGAGGAGATTGAAGCTGGAACCGAGACGGAGACGGAGGCAGAAACGGAGACGGATGTAGATGGGGTGAGCGATGTAACCACTCAATCTACCAAGGAAGAAGTTAGCATAGAGGAAATGCGCAGACGTAGGCTGGCAAGATTTGGAGGTTGAAGATGCGCTAGAGGGAACGTTTTCAATTGACAAAAATGCTTTCTTGATCGCTAACTCGGATACTGTCTTTGTATCCTACATGGCCTGTCGACCCACAGGCCACAAGGAGTCGCCCACTTTTGCCGTAAGTACTGCTTCTAACCGTGAGTCGGGACTTTAAGGGGTCAAAGGCGCCAGTAACAGACAGCATGCAGTGAACTATAGTACTTTCGCTCAGTGCTCAGGCGTTTGAATCGCAGTGGCGATTACGGAGGTCCGAAGTGCGCGTGCTTAGGGATTATACAGTTCCTATGCTGACGCCCAGAAAGGCTGGGGCCTCAAGGTGACAATCTTAATAGTTCAGCATGTAGCCCAGTGATTACATTTTGAATAAGCTATTACAGCATTTACCAAGTTAATACATACACTGAAGGCCACTTTCACGGTTCTGCTGGTGGCGGGGAAGTTGGATCCTGGCCGCTAGATCCTCGTTGGCGTCTCCGCGCGAAGCGCAAGTAACGAGAAAACCGATTCGGTGTTATAGATACACCTGCACCGCTATGGCGGTTGACTGGGGATGCCTCGCTTTCTGACTCTCCAGATATGATCGTCTCCAGCGTGCGAAAATCTGACCAGTGGTTTTTTATCAGTTTCCTATTCTTGAATCGTTCAAATTCCACATTACCTTGTCGACATATTGGACAGGATGCTGAAAGCTCAAGTAGCCAGGGGTCCACACAGGACTGGTGAAACCGGTGCTTCCCTTCGCATGGTAGCACCCGTAGGTCATCTCCCTCTTCAAAATCAACGATACAAATTGGACATGTCTCCCGTCCAATACACTCCGGCATTCGTGCATCCATTTCGGTGAGGGGTACACGCGATGTTCCCTGCTCTGCGGCGGTCATCCGAGGCACCAAATCAGCTTGGTCACTCTCTTTAGATGCCTGGTGATCTTCGTTCGCCTCTTGACCTGTCATAGATGCAGTCGTCCCCTCAGAGTCGATATGATGTTCGTTGCGCTTTGTAGCGGAGCCTAGCTGCGCAAGCTGTACGGAATCATGCACAGGTACGGGTGCGCTAGAGTCAGCAGTGGCAGGCGTCGATTCGACGTCTTTTGGGCGGAGAAGATTAGACTCCCGATCAGATGACCCAAATTTAACGACGGGAAATGTGTCCAGAATCGCTCTTCCAAGACCTCTCGCCCGGCTCTGCCCACCGCCCAGTGTGGGGTCTGCCGCACGAGGACCATATCTTTCTGGATATCTAATGGCCCTGATGGCCTGTGTACCGTGAGTAACATATATCATTACTGCTTTGAAGTGACATACTCCTGATACAATCACAGCACAGAACAAAGCAGATACGCAGCCAGTGATAGCATACAAAACAATCCTGTGAAGAAGTTAGGAGTGTCCAGTTACTTGACAGGTCCCTCACATGGCAATCCCGGTGTTTTGAGAATCACCGCCACTAGAGCTCGACGACGAATTTGTTGCATTGGCATCGCTTTGCATTGCGCCATTGGTGTCACCTGCATGATAAGCTGGTAGGGATGCAATAAGGAAACCGGGAGCAGTCGGATAGTTGAGCGCGATGGTTTCATTAATCGCTGCCGCAGCATCATTCAGCATCGCAGCGTTAAAATATCCATAATAGGCTTCGCTATGTGGGCCGAACTGGCCGAATTCGTATTGAATACGCCTAAAGAAATCGTAAAGGTTTACTGAGTGTCGGAAGGAAGATGAATGAAGACGAACCAAGAGGCATTCAAGGTCTGGGTAGTAAACACATCCAGAATTGGACTCTGATAGCCCGGGTTGATCACACACGTTTCAGAATAGAGAGAGTAGAGTATCTGGACCAGAGGATCATGGAGCGCACTGGTGCTTCGAGGTATGAAGTACCTACGACTGATTTAGCACCGCGACCTTTCGCCATGGTGAAGATATCAGTTTCTGGGGATGAATTTGTCGAGTTCGCATCACAAGACACGAACGCAATCCACGGGGTGGTTGCTATAGCGATCTACACTCAATATTGACTACGTAAGCGAACGCACGCACGCACTAGTTTCGTTCCCAGCGCCATCCTCAGTGAAGTGAACGAGAGCTCCCTCCAGCGATGTCAGCGAGGGAAGAGTGAGACGGCACTGAACACACCTGGGCGGGGCTGGCGCCGGGGCTGACCAACTGGGGTGTAACGTACTCCCAGTCCGACCTGCAAATCCGAGATCACACCAGGGATCTGCGGGCAAGCGTACCAATCGAAAACACACCCATTTGTGTACCACTGTAAATGAAGTCTAGATGCGTTGGTTCCATTCGCACCGTTTCCCTGAAGTGTAACGTTTGAAGGCCAGGCAGGTGTGTACCCACGCACGGCCACCACATAAAGGAGTGCGACGAGCACGAAGCACGGGGTCTGGGAGATCATGGGCAGTGGGAGACCTGTCGACCTCGAATGCGAGGGACAAGTCGCGGCCGTCTGGAGCTTTTGGGCGTGCCTTGCCATGACGCAGAACTCGGCCAATCCCGATTCCCACATGTCAACATAAACCTACATACAGCATTCTACTACTAGCCTTCGCGAATGACCTCCTTAACGGCAGTAGCAAAGACTTCACATCCCTTCTCAAGGTCTGCCCGCGAGATATTCAAAGGCGGAATGAATCTGACGACCTCGTATATCGAGGTAGTCAGGATCAGGAGGCCCTTGTCCAGACACCGTCTCGCCACACGGCCCGCAAGACCCTTGGGTGCTGAGGGACTCAAAGCAGGGTCTCCCGATGGGTATGACGGGGATGCAAACTCAACCGCAACCATCAGCCCAGTTCCGCGAACATCCACAATGCTTGGGCCGACCACCGGGTCGTTGCGAAGACGGTTCAGCGATGCCAGCAGTTCCTTTGAGCTAAGAGACAGAGACATGAACGCAATGCACACATGCAGGAGAGGACATGTACCGTGCACCAACATTGTCCAGGACTTTCTCCTCTTCGAATACCTCTGCCACTGCTACAGCGGCCGCGCAGGAGACTGCGCTGCCGGCGTATGTGCCCCCCTGCGCTATTGAATAAGCCTCATACTAAATAACCAAGGGCAATATTACCATTGAACCGGGCTTTAATTTGTCTGTGAGGTCTTTCCGACTAACTACAGCACTTAACGGAAAACCATTCGCTAGACCCTGGGCCATAAAAGGTCAATGACATCAGGATTTAGTTTCCCCGAGTCTTACCTTGGCCATTGTCATGATATCTGGGCGAACACCGCTGTATTCGACATTAAAAAATTTACCCGTCCTGCCAAAGCCACTCTGCACTTCATCAATTACGAGTAGGATACCATGTTCGTCGCAAATCTTCCGAACGCCACGCAAAAAGGCAGGTGGGGCGGGAACATAGCCTCCCTCACCCAAAACTGGCTCTATCAAAATAGCGGCAGTATCTTTCGCTGCAGACTGCTGCTTCAAAACCAATTCCAGTTGATAGAGAGATAGTCGGACAAGTTCCTCTTCGCTGGTATTCGGCGGTAGTCCAAATTGATGCCAATAGGGAAATGCCGTGCTAAACACGCCAGGCTGAAGGTATCGTAACGACATGCAGATAAAATAATGCTGTAAAGCAACCCACCATCAAGGGAAAGAAGCCTTCGCTGTATATAGTCTTGCTTTTCGTCACAGCCATAGCGCCATAAGTACGACCGTGATAGCCACCTGTAGTAACACAAAGTGAGTGATACATGACGAACCAAACCTACAATACTGATTGCACACCTTGCATGCTAATAATGTTTTGCCGTCCCGTGATGGTGCGCGCCATCTTCAGGGTCGCTTCAATGGCTTCTGAGCCCGAGTTCCAAAAGTAGAATGAGTCCAATGAGGGGTCAGGCATGACTGGAAGCAGCTTCTCGATGAGGCGAAGGTACGGGAGATGAAAAGCAATGCTGCACTGGAAAGGCATCAGAATACTAGGAAAGGTAGTAAGATATGGAGGTTACCTGGCCGTGAACGAGGCTTGTGCATTGATCGGCAGCAGCTTTGCTCACTTTCGGGTGGCAGTGACCTGGATGTGATATGTTGACCCAACCTTTCGGAACAAAGCAACGACTTGCATACTTACCAAGATTAGTCACGCCGATCCCGCAGCTGAAGTCAAGAACACGCCGACCGTCCTCGAAGCTAAGATATGAACCCTCTCCTTTGCTCATGACGGCCTCGGTCAGTCGCCCTATGCCTGCAGTGACATGGCGTTGACCGAACCCGACCAAAGTCTCTGAAGAGGACGCCATGCCTCTTGCATCTTGTCTGAGTCGCATGGACTGAACAGCATGCTGCAATGTCCGAGTTCTAATAGACGGTGATCAGAAGTCGTAAGGTACCTGGATGACATTGGACATTGGACATACACCCCATGAACAGACTTGCTCGCAAGGGACATAGCCTTGAGGTGCTTACAAGAATGCAATCGTCCGGTGAGCATCCCACTCCAGTCCTATGCACCAACTTGGTCGTGGAGACAGGAAGCGAACAATGCTTGCATTGACTGAACGTGGGCTATTTACGTGTGTATGTTTATTGATTGACGCTGGCCCTTACAGTTCGTAACCAATCCTACTCGATGACGGCCCAGACAAGTACAACCGATCAGAGTAGCTCGCCAATAGGATTCAGCCCATCAAAACCATTCCGACACCTGTTGTATACCATGTGGCCGCGCAAAAAAGTCTGCTGTACAACCCCTTTCAGTACGAGTCCCTCATACGCAGAGAGTTTGTTCTTGAAATGGAACTGTTCTTTCGACACCTGTGAACCACCGCATCAGACCCAGGCAGACGAGCAAACCAAAGACTGATCCTCCCTTGTACTCGGCCTCCGCATCCCAGATAACAAAGTCTCCATCAAGACCCACAGCCAACGAACCTTTCACTTCATCAAGTCCTGCGTGTTTTGCAGTATGTTTACTGACCCAGTGAACGATTTGGCTAAGTGTGGCTCCTCTCTCCGGCTTCCTACCTTCAGTCCACAGTAAACTTAAACCAAGACCAAGGCTGTTAATTCCTCCCCACGCCCCCATGATGTCCCCTTCGTCGACTTTCTTAAGCTCTAAAACGCACGGGCTGTGATCCGATACCACGCAATCGATATCTCCGTTCAATAAAGCCTTCCAAAGCTGATCACGGTTGGAATCGTCGCGAATCGGGGGACAGCACTTGAACTCGGGGTGTCCGTTTGGAATGTCGTCCGCAGAAAGGCTCAGATAATGAAAACAGGTCTCTACGGTTAGCTTCAAACCCTTTTTTCTCGCAGCTCGGATGACACCAAGGGCTGAGGATGCAGAGAGGTGGACTATGTGACAACGGAGAGACGGGTATCTTTCCTGGAGACGAGTGATCAACGTGATGGCATTTACTTCCAGATCCTCGGGTCTTGAATCCAAGAACGTTTTATAATGTGTTTGGTTGGCTGGGGGATGCGGATGGGCAGGACTGGGCGAATTCTCCAGTTCCGCATGAAATAGCAGGACAGTCGGCTCATGCTGTTTTGCCCATTTAGATCAGACCAATAAAGTATAGCTGGATACCCTGACCTCTATTTCCCCCATGTGATCTTGCAGGTCGCTCTCGGACACACAAGGAAACTCCTACGTGCAGGTCAGTGAGCATAGCGCCCCCAGGAATATGCGTGTACCTCTACTCCGCTTTCTATCAGAAAGCACTTGAAGCCTTTAACACCGGAAGTGATAAGAGGCTTGAGGTCTTTCTAGCCCACAGTTTGAATCCACGATGGCGGTTTGAGCAGAAAATGTCTCGCCTGGTTCCCTGGAATGACACCTCCCCAGAACGCGACATCTGCCCAACATTGACCATGGGCGGACTTTCGCTTGATCTCTAGATTTTCCACTGTCGTTGTTGGTGGTATCGAATTCAGCGGCATATCCACAACAGTGGTGACACCCCCTGAAACTGCAGCCCTCGTACCAGTCCAGAAGCCCTCCCAGTCTGTCCGGCCAGGCTCGTTCAGGTGTACATGTGCACTGGAAAGATCGGGTTCAGCCTGTGCCATAGCAGTTATGTCGACCTACTCTACAAGCCCGGGAAGGACGTGCGTCTCGCCGACGTCAAGCACCTGCACGTCGGACTGATCTTCGCCTGCATTCTCGCCGAGATAGTGCAGGTCGATGGACACGATCTTTCCTGATGTGCGATCGACCATGATGGTAGCTGGCTGCGGATTGCCAGATGGCAAGAGCACATTCTTGCTGGTGACTTTCAAGTATCGAGGAGTGGACATGGGAGGTAAAGTCAAGTAGTCACTGCCACGTGGTCCTCGAACTGCAGATATGACCGACCACGACGGCGCAGAGAAATCTACTCTCGACGTTACTTTTCCGCTGGACTCGCTGCTCTCCTCCAAAGACAGGCCCGCCCAAGTCCCGTGTCCATCACACTTGGCTGCGGAATCAGACTACAACGACGTCGCCCTCGAGGATGATTCGTGCTTCTCGACCGTCCCACTCTCCGAGCGTGCCAGCATCTCCTCGGACGTCGGAAACGCAACACCAAGGCCCTCGGAATGGCGGACAACGATATTCTCGTCGGCTCCTTCGCGGGCATTAGCATCCCTCCGGCAATTCACACACAAGAGGTCGGTATCGAACATCACTTCCGATGAAAGATCAGGGGAGAATATCCTCGCACGGCTGGGGTCCCAAAAATCGCATGATGAAAACGATCTCGATGTGCTCCGTGCCGCTGGAGATGGCCAACAAAAGCTTCACGAAGAGTTCCTTCGCCTCCATAACGAACGACGCGTAGAAGCTGCCCACAACGACAAACCTTCCATTGATTGGGGTCAGTCTAGACTTGGCTACGCAGAGCTGGTGCTGACTGTGTTGTCGTTCCTCTAAGACTTCTGGGGTGCCGTCATCTCTGGTATGTAAATCAGGGTACCATCAAGTCGAGCACTGACGTGTTCCAGACTATCAGGCGTTCGCCGCTGCCAATTCCGAAGAACTCGCCAAAGCTATCGAGAGAGGAGTTCCAGATACGTTGCGAGGAATGCTGTGGCAGCTAATGTGTGCTTAACATTGGATCCGTTTGTTGTTCGCTGATAACAGTTTGTGTTAGGGCGGCTTCCAAGGACATGGAACTCGAGAACACCTATTTGGCCCTCCTAAAAGAGACCAGTCAGCACGAAAAGGCGATCATCAGAGACCTCGGGAGGTTAGATTCCTAAGCGTCCGGATAGAGGTATACCTTTCTGAAACCCACTCGGTAGAACGTTCCCCCACCACGAGTTCTTCACAGACAACCAAAGTATTGGGCAGGAAAATTTATTTAATGTACTGAAAGCGTATTCCCTGCAAGTTCTTTTCCCTTGACCGGCATGGCACGCACTCAGCGCCTTACGTTTAGGTATGATCCCCAAGTCGGTTATTGTCAGGGATTATCGTTTGTTGTTGCAGTGCTCTTGTTAAACGTGGGTTCGTCCTGTCTCTCACGGGGACAGCCCCAAGGATAATTGCGATTAGATGCCGGATGAGCAAGCATTTTGCCTCTTGGTTCGCCTAATGCACACATATGATCTTCGTGGACATTTCCTACCTGAAATGCCGAAGCTGCAGTTGCGGCTCGTGAGTTTCATCACCTTCCGCATCATGCTCGGCTGAGCCCTCACAGTTTCAGGTACCTTTGAGACATTTTTAAAGTGCCATGGCTCTGAATTTATGCAGTTTGACAGATTGATTGAGGAGTTGTTACCTGTATTACACCTGCACTTCCTGCGACAAGGCATCAAATCAAGCATGTTCTGTTCACAGTGGTTCCTTACGTTGTTCAGCTACAAGTAAGTCACTATTTGAACGTGTGTTTTCACAACCCATTGAGAATTGCTCAGATTCCCGCTAGACATCGTGTTTCGAATATACGATAATTGCCTTGCGAGTGGCATCGAGGCCATCTTTGCGTTTAGCATTGTGTTACTGCAGAAAAACGAAGATGCGCTACTGGCGCTCAAATTCGACGAAATCTTGACGTTCCTAAAGACGAGAGTATTTGACCGATACGAGGTGAGTGGAGATATCTTCAGTCCCATCCAGAGATAGAGCCCTTTCGTCGGTCCGGCGATAGATTGCGCCGACGGCTGAGGGCGAAGAAAGTGGCATACAAGCTACATACAACGTTGACGAGTTCGTCCAAGACGCTGTTTCCTTGAGAATTACACCGTTCGTGCTGGATGCCTATGCACACGAGTACGCTGATCTAGTGCGGGCGCGGGAGGCACATGCTATCGAAATGGATGCGCTTCGGAATACCAACAGGGCGCTTGGTGTGAAGGTGTAGGTGTCTGTATCCTTTTGACGACTGGTTAATGGTTGTCCATTGTATCCTCTAGTAAAGAACTTGATGCAAGCCTTGCTCAGCTGAACGCTGAACATGTGGACGTATTGGTAAGTTGAATCCTTCATGTTCTACTTTGGCGGCTTACTAGATTACCCGAGTAGAACCAACTCGTCATGGCTCGGCTTCGCAACGAAGAAATAGAAGAAGAACTTGTTCGTTACAAACTACTGTCAGTATTATCTTCAAAAATACTGCGGCTTGAAGGCTCATCCAGTTTTATTTGCAGCTATGCAGAAGCCATGCACCAGAACGAGAATGCCAGGTCATCTAATCGGCTTTCTAGCACGAAAACGGACCAAAGAGGAAGCGGACTTCTATGACAAGTTGCCGCCAGCTTCGCATCATTGTCGATACGCCAATACCATCGGAGCCAATACCAATCCTGAGTACTGCTAATTACATATGTTCATCGAATCAAACTTTACTAGACGCCTGTGCCAGCTCAATCTGGAACAGTTATTCAATATTAAAAAAGTTATGCCATCCAACGCACTGACCTCTTCCTTGCCAATGGTTCGCAATTCCCCAGGTGCCGTTGCTTTACCCATGGCCGCGCTTACTGCAACCTGGACGGTACGAGAGATATGCGATTGCTTCGAAATCCAATATTTGATTTCATCGGGAATGATTTCAATGACCGCCACTCGGGGGTCCCCCTCGTCGCCTTTATGCACGCCATCCCCAAGATTACCGATGTATCCAGACACACTAGTAACAATCAATTACAAGGCATAACGACATCGAGCAGCTTGGCAGACTTACAAGACTGACCAGTGCTTATGAACCAGTTCCTTGTCTTGGGTCACGCGAGCCCTTCCGGAGTAGGAGGCCCAATCTGTCGATGAGGGGTCAAAGAAAGAAACATTGACGTGAGCGTCATTTTCGATCTCTTCACACTTGTAAGAGACGCTGTTGGCGAGAAACATGAGGCTCAATTGAGAACCGCCAAGCACTAAGGGAGAATATGTGAAGCGGGGTCCGTGAGAGGGGCAAGGATGTCCCAATCGCACCATTCGCAGGAGTCATTGCACGAGAGTGGAGATTACCATTGGAATCGCGAGTGACTAGCATCCCGGTCTTGGCTGCTTTGATTACTGCATGCAAATCTAAGGAACGAGACGGTGAATAACCGGACCCGCGCAATAAAATCAAGTGTCGACCTGCAATCTTTTGGAGGAGGGAGATGTCCTTACTCTCTGCGATGCGAGAGTAGGGGTCAAGACGGGCACGTTCTTCCGCACTGACGACCATGGTGAAAGACGAGAAGTTGAAGAGCTTGCTTGCATGAACTCGACCCCGTTATATACCACTCATTAGCGTGACGTCATGGATCATACCTCCAGTGCGTCATAGACTTTGATCGTAAGCAGTCCTTTCAAAACTGAAAACATCCCTATTGTACAGTACATGCGTTTCGAGTCAGTATAGACGACAATGCCTCAAGCTTGGTACAGATTCGTAAACATCGAAGTATCCCAGTACGGTTACGGAGAGGTACCGGGGAGTGGAGGTTGTGTGCCCGTGTTCTGAGCTGGGACTTCGTCGGCTTCCCACGTACCGGGTATCAGTAAGATTGGTAGCAACCACGTAGCAGTCAGAACAACGCCATAACCTACAATTCGTTCAGCGACAGCTCTACATGTGCCAAGCAAACCACAAGACCTTTGTCGAAGCTTCTGATTGCAGACCAACTCCACGCAATAAACCCGCCTATGTAACCCACATAGGGGACCAGGTAACGAAGAATGGTTACTCCAGGATGCATCTGTGGCGGGAGTAGCGAGATTGGGATATGTTCCATAAGCCACTGAAGAGCAGTCGTAATTATCGCAGCACGCTTTGCCGCTTCGAGTTGCTTGTTGTTAAGAACATCTAGTACAGGAGGAGGGAGATATCTAGTGTATAAATCGCGTCGGTTACATCGCAAACACATCATGATACTTACATTCGGAAACCCCACCACATTGTCTGGATGGAAATTTTTGTGAGTGAAGGCAACCAAACACGATACTCCTTCACGGGTGACTGGTCTGTCGTGGGACAGGTGATCAGAGGTGCCCGCGCCGCGCTAGTGATGGATTCTGCTTCGCTCGCACTCCCCTGGACGCTGGATGATTCTCCGCCACCACCTATTAGTACTTGATCGATGGACCCCATAGGCAGAGGAACGAAACGTGGACTGCGTGCCATCAAAATTTGGTTAATGGACTCTAAAGGTAGCGGGACGTTACGTGGTGGGGGGCTGCGCCCACCGCTACCCATAACCATCTCGTCGCTAGCCTCTGAGGGCAGTGGACTAAAATGAGGCTGCGGTGTGCGTATCTCCTCACCGTCTCCGCTCAGTGATACGATTTCTGAGCATGCAATCTCAACTTCCGACGTATCGTCTGGCTCCAATGGACCATACATCATGACGGAATTGTTGTCGTCGAGGCAATCCAAGACCGCATCTTTTGAAGGCTCTGGGACACTTTCAGACTCTGGTTTCTTGCCAAATGGTGGCCGCAGGTGGTCAAAGGCAGACCGAAACGATTGCCAACCGTGCTCCAAAGGACCATTCTCAAAACTAGGCAGCTTGAAAGGGGTAAGAACACGTGGGTCCGGTTTCATTGGAGAAGACGTGTCATTGGGCCTAATTGGTGGTGTAGCGGGCGGAGTAGGTGGAGAGAGTCCTGAATTCCTATTAGAAGGGGAAAGGATATCACCAGCTTCGATTTGCGGAGGAGTAGATGGGGTAGCCCGGGAAGATCCCGAACTGATGATAGGCGTGAAGGAAGGGATTGTAGAGATCGCGTCTTGTATTCTCTTTGCAAATGTGCTGGGGGCAATGGGGTCGAAGGAAGGCTGTCTAGTGTCATCGGCCACCGAGTCGACATTTCCGTCATTTGTCGGGGTATCTATGGGCATCTGAAATGCATGAAACGTCTCCGACGCGCATTCACCCGCCAGTGGATCAGCATCGTGATCCGTTCTAACCCCAGCTTCAAAAGACGGGTTTTTGCCTCGGTGCCTGAGTTTTGCGAAGTGCCCTGCAATCCCTGTTGACTTCTGTCTGGACGTCCACCCGATTGTTGTGGCACTGGTCTGTACTGTTCCTGCGGGCGAAGTGAGCTGTTGGGTTGGAGGCTGAGTCTTGCTTAGCGGTCGAAGGAGACCCGGGTCAACTTGAGGGTCACTGTGGGAGAGGGAGTGGGATTGGAAGCCTGGTGACGCAGATTCGTTTTCTCTCATCTCTGCCAGAGCTAACAGAAAGTTGGAAGCAATTCGGAAGAGTATGAATATGATGTCCGGTCTCGTAGGATGTATTGATCAAAGTAATTGTGGCGATGCAACACACTTAGTGAATCCAACGAACTGGTAAACCGTCGATCTTCTAGCAAGTTAAGATACAGATACACAATAAATATCATCAAGTAGATCCAATGCAACGCGCAGTCGCAGCAATGCGAAAGTTCATCGGAACAACAGTGTGTCTGTTCATAAGTCAGCGACTCATAACCAACCTATCAGTAGACCTCCTCACTCGTAGTACTTTTGCACACCATCGCCTTCCATGATCAAGACATCCCCCTGGCAGCGCAATAAGTAATGCATAACACGTATAACTGTTGTTGACGCTCACGTGGCGGAGGGCCAGGGTCAATGCGCAACCGTTCTTCTTCGGAGTTTCCGCGTTCACGTGTAAGCGGAAGTGCATCAGTGCCGCGGAACCCAGGGAAAGAGACGCGACAATCGGCCCTAATCCCTTTTCGCTGTCACTATGGAACTATGCACAGTTTAATGATGTTTGGGGCCGCGTTGGAAGAGGTGATACTCACCGCCATTTTCTGTCGTTCCATGTATGCGGCGCTGAGGACCTCGTTAAATGGGATATCAGTGCGTAAAGCAAGGCTAGATCTTTCCTTGATCAATGCCAAGGCCCGCTGGACGCACTCGGGTGCCTCGTCAAAAGGGACCGTGTTTCCAGTCCCGCCGACGTACTGAAGTGGGGATTAACTGGCTATAGGTTCCGACAGGGCATATCATACCTGGTATGGCTCCCCAGCTGAAATAAAACTCGCGTCGTCAAGAGATCGCGTCTATAGAACGAATAAACTTACAGTTCTGAGAGAAGTAGTTGGTAAGTAACAAGCCACGCGCTGATCAGAAACACCTCAATTCACGTCAAAGTGGCTGGTGAATCGGAATACCTCTGTGCTTTGGCAAATGTCAGATCATGGTGTATCAGAGAACGAGGTACCCACGTTTCGCAGTGGGTATCGACGAAGCTTCAGTTCACCAGTAGAGGCTTGTCGCTGATACAGTTCGAAAATGTTGTTGGCGTCTCCGTTTGCCGGTTGTGTGCCGAGAATCAGGTGGATTTTACCCCTGAGCAGAAGGATTTGCTGACACTCACGGGAGATGGTACGAGCTATACTTACCTGCCGTGGGGCAGGATGAATGTGAGGCGCGTAACGGATCCTTTACAGCCCCCGAGTTCAGTCCGGTCGGGTTGGCAAGCAATGATGCCTACGAAAACGGAAGTGAACGAAGAATGGGAACTCGGGAGTCCTGGTTACCTGAGTCTTTACCAAGCTGCGAGTGCTCAAACCCTCTGGAGGGTCGCTGGCCCCAAAATTCCTTTGGGGAGCGTAACCTTCCGCTGACTACATGCTTAAACTGAGCACCAGGTATGTGTCAGCGATTGACTAAAATGACACAGTTACCCACCTTGCAATTAGAGCATTCCCAGCGCTCCCACATGAACCTGATCATTATGTAAGTTCTGCCAGCAAACTTTGTTGTTAAACTGACCTGCATGAAAGCCGACCACACTGTGTGCAGTGCAAACCTTTGCTAAACGCATATGTGGTCGTAATTCCATCAGTGGTTTCGTCCACTCTGGCCGGTGTGAGATCCGGTAACCTTTCGAATGTCTGAGGTAATAGTGTCAAAAACTCCTCACGGTAATCCAGTTGTATTGGTTCTTTGCCGTCGATACTCCAAAACCCACTGCAGTGAGGATTCAAACACATCCATCCTTGTCTGTAAACACATGGACTCTGTTCCAGACAATCTTCACATCGGATATTCGAACGTTCACCACTATTTGTAGAATGCAACGAGCCTTCTGCAGGACGCATCTTGCAATCTGGGAGCGAGTCGGATGATATATTCCTTGTCTCCAGTTGCGGCAACCACCAAGGATCACCTTGGCCCTCGCACCATTGAAATGCAAACTTCCACCGGATAATACGTCCTGAGCCATCGCGGGCCGGTTGGCACTCCGCTAACCATCGGTTAGATTAAATAGATCGATAGATCATTAAAAACTGACCCCATGCGTGAGATATCCAATAGAGACCGAGTACGACATAGGTATATTTCCCCGAGGCGAGATCATAAGGGAAGAGTGCATACCTATCGTCCGCAAGAAGCGCGACGGGCAATCGATCTTTCCATGTCTTCAGCAAGGCACGGACCGACTTGTCTGAGGCTTCCTGATCCTGATCTTTCTGATAGCGTCTGGGCCCCCCACGAACCTCAAGTATAGACTCGGATTTACCACCCCTGCCCTCAAGGCTCAGTTACACTCAAGTACAGTGCACATAACCCGAACTAACCCATGTGAAATAATTAATTTTCCTCCATGATGGAATGTGTCCCGACTGCAATAGTTCAGGCGTCACAAAACAATCATGAAGAGATACATACCTCGCAGCATATGCCCCGAGAAGGTAGCCTTTAACAATATCATCCTTTGAGTACACGCCACTATGATAACTACGAAAATACTCGAAAGATTCGCAAACCTCTTGGCGTGTCTTATCCAAGATCAATTACTATGCATTGGTCCGTAGGAACGTGACCCACCTGAGCCCAAATACGCGGCAAAGCTGGGAGCGGTGGCTTAGTTACAGCTGCTGGTAAGACAGAAGTTGTTGCAGTGACATGCTCGTCATTCGCTTCACCTGCGTCGCACTCGTCGAGGTCGTCGCAGTCCGCGTCATATTCCTTCTCTTGCGTCCAGTCTGGCACATCCGGCCGAATTCCTTCCCTCAGCACTATTAGTGCATTGCTTGCTGCATCTTGTAAGAGTTGGTCTACTTGCTTGAAGAATGAGGTTCCGCACGGAACTCCACTGGCTGTGTCCTTAGTCACAAGGGGTGCTAAATGCCAGTCGTATACTTTCTTTGGGAGGGGTCGTAACGTTCTATTGTCCGGGCCAAGGGGTTCGTGCGTATCAGCCCCCGCGTTTTCGTAGGATGCCACGTATCCAGTTTCAAATTCAGCTCGAGTACGCTTTCTCCATAGCATTGATGTTGCACGGAGATTCCTCTTGGTAAGTAGAGGGGTAGCAACGACGGATTCTTTAACGGGCTCTTCTTGAAGGAGTGGTGCCCGAGAGCCCTGGTCGGACTGGGGCGCCTCTCCTAGGCAGCTGCATGGAGTCGGCATCGATTCTCGACGTGGCCGCTTGTTTGCGCGAGAGTGGTCTCTAACCGGGCCTTTGTTCCCCACTCTTGAATTGGAACCTGCACCAGTAAGTCGAGTGGCAACACCCGGAATCCTTTTTCGGCCGTGCTTGTGGCCAGCCAACGGGTATCTGGTGCTACGCCTACCCTGAAAACTAGGAGGAAAAACAAAATCCTCCGAACCGAATGTTTTCGTGGGTGATTGGTGCTGGATAATGCCAGCACACGCTGGGTATTGAGATCTGTGGCCCGAATTTGTCCTCTCCACCTGATTATTGTAATTCTGGGCCCTAAGGTCTTGTGACTGGTGACAAGGCTTAGATGAAATCCGTTTTGGTTGACGAGACATAGTGCTAGTGGGGGTGAACTTGGGTGATACCTTGTCGTCCTCAGATGCATCAGAGGCTGTAATGACCGGCGATTTCTGAGAGTAGGCCTTGCGTTTTTTCTTTCTGGCCATTGAACGTGGGCTTGGTTTTGTTGCCTCTGCACCGGTAGCGTGGAACGTGTTTAATGGGGGTTCTTGTTGTGTCGCTGAGTCACTCATCCTAGAGCGAGGTCTACGACCTAGACTGGGGGTTACTGCAGTATCCCCTAATGAAAACACGCGGCTGCCATCACTGAAAAACGAGCTATACCTGTGTCAGGGTGTTTGGTAGCTGCATCCGCTTGGCGACTCTTGTCCCTTGGTCGACATGTTTGCAGGATCCGATTGTGATAGCGAGAGTGTTGCCTGCCTTTACCTTTGCCTTTCTCCCGAGTAGACGGCTGGGTGTTGGCACCACGGTCTTCGAGGTTGAGAGCGTCAGTGCCTCTCCTGACGATACGACCATGGTATTCGTGGGCCTTGTCATCATCCCCTGTGGACAACCGAATCTGGTACTCGAAGAAGGCCTTATAGAGTTCTTCCCCGTCGTCCGTGGCCTCAAAAGAGTGTTGGCCCGGGGAAGCACCCTCAGGCTGGAACACCAAGTGTATCCATTCTCTGATTGCCGCGGCCGCCTAAGACAGCGTCGCTGAGACTCTCGAGATTGAGGGCACATCGCAAGTACGTACGTGACAATCCTGTCGCACTTCTTTGATGAACCCCGAAATCACTTGCTGGCTGCTGACGCGTGACCCGCCGGACCCATGTATAGTGATAAAACTGCGAAGGGGTTCGTGTTCCTGGAGGGAGGGGTCGTCGACGCGCTTGGGCAGATTCATGGGCTTGAACCGAACTCGACCGTCACGGTCCGAGCGTATGAGAGTACGCGTTCTGCTGCCAGCACGATCGACGAATGGGGTGGAAAACGTCAACCCTTTATAAGTTCATCCCGCGCAAGTTATTGGAGGCTGACTTTGCAGCGCTCGCGGAGCCATTTCCGCTACGCGGTTTGAGATATCGATTCAGACCATGTCTGGCTACGCGCAACGTGTGTTCTAAGCTGGGACACCGAATGACAATATAATTTATTTTGCGCTCAAGGCGTGTTGAAGAGCCTCATAAACGTCTGCCTCTATCCGGGCCTCCAACTTGTCCTCCTCCGACCCAGTACCAGCGGTAACTCTCAGTGCTTCTTGTAGGTTGGCACGAACAACCTTGAACACAACCATTAGTGAAATGGTATGTCGACAAGGGGAATACCAGACCTCGGGAGAGAAAGAGTCAAGTGGTGCACCTTCGACCACGTTAATGGTTAGCTTGTTACCGGGATGAACGTTTGCAAAGCCGCCGGAGACTGCAAAATTCAGATGCTATGCCGTGCAGTTCGACATGCTACCTACCAAACCATTTCTTCGATGTGTTTCCGGACTCGATTATTTCCACAACCCCTGGACGAAGAGGTTCGATGGAAGGAACATGGTTTGCAAGAATACCCATGTCTCCAGATGCAGCGGAAATGTTCACTTGGACAACATCTGTAGAGGTGAAGATAGCCTGGCAGGAACCGTCAGAAACGCACTGCGAGCAGGTGGAAACGGACTTGGTGAGGAAGAACAAGCGAAAGGCTGATTTTGTCGGCGGCCTCTGCATAGCCGCGTTTATGCAAGCCAAGTGCCAATGGCGCGCGTCTGACGGCGGACGAAAGCAAACGCAGCGACATGGTCAAGTTGCAAGTGTCGGCTGTTGCTCAAGCCAATACTTTACTCGCATTTCGGACAAAGCCGGTATGCTCATCACGTGATCATTCTTTGGTCATCATACAAGATCGCGGGGTATTTACAGTCTATCCATGCATTCATTGCTCTTACGGCTCAAGTCCCGATTGATGGGATTTGTTGACCTTTAATCTGGTGTAGCCCTGGGGAAGAAACTGTGGAACACGCAAGACGCCCCTCTCACTGGAGACATGTCAGGAATTCGGATACCCTATTGTTGCGCAGGAACACCTACATTTCGTCAACTGCCACCATGAGATCGTAATTGATTTCCTGGCTAACCACAGAATCGAATTTGTATGATGGGTGTGATCGAACAAAGTCTCGCATCCACCTCGCCATCGTTAGCAACGAACCTGGTACACCATGGGATCACAGGAACTAAAGGAACTGAACGTGAAAGTACCGACCGTTTGCACGACGACGGACCAGATCCACATACTTGCTAATCTGCTGTCTCTCGGCCAGATCCGTATCAAGCGTTTCGACGTATGCTTCAACAAGTCCGAGTAGTCCGGGAAAACCTTTACCCTGGGAAAAAGGGAAGCCACAGCACAGTGCAGAGCATGAGTACCAACCTTCCCGTTGCAGATCTCCTCCATCGACATCTCCTCGTACTCATCTTCGACGGGAGTATCTACGAGCGCAGACGAAGGGGGGACACGGGGGAAACAATTCCGCAACTTTCGTTCTTTAGGGTGCGTACCATCTTGCGATTCGACCGGGGAAGAAGATCCAGATGACGACGGTGTACTCATGGTGGGGGATATGTGGCCTGGCGGCAACACATTTTTGCGGAAAAAGAATTTGCCTGTACGAACGGCGTCTCTCTTTTGTGCCCTTGCCATATTCTCATCGACCTTGAAGACATGAACTAAGATAAATTTCCCCGAGACAATGAGAACACACCTTAGAGATAGGAATATAAAAATTCAAGTTGAAAGCAAGGATGGCTCTGGACAGGAGTACAATGAAAACGGCAAATGCGGCGTTCTCAAAGTCGGTTAGTTGTACTTCCATGCTGCGAAACTCAACTCGCCAACCAATGGGTGATTGAGGTGGCGGCGGTTTGAAACGGAGAGTCTGCCAGTTGGTGGATTGGAGGTTCTTGTCGGAGGTATTGACATCGAGTATCACTGAGGAACCAGAAACCCATACCTCAAAATGATCATTACTAGTCTCATCATCCTGATTGATGGTTTCCGAAAAAATGACCAAGGGATCGCGAATAAATATATGAGCCATGTGTTTGGAAAGCAATTGATCTATTCCTGTCGGATGAACGTGGTTTTGAGGCCCCAAGGAGATATTGTTTGACTCTACACACACCATGGTCGACGAGGCGAGCATAGATATCTTGGTCGAAGGGTACGTCGGTGTCGTTGTATACGGGCTTGTTGTTCCAATCTGTTGATATATACAAGTCGACACTATCATAGCGTGACTTTGGAATCACGCATTTGCTCTCCTTTAACGCCTGAAAAGAGATAAAGTCAACTGCCAAATCAACACAGCAAGTAACTAGTCAATTCACTGCAAGTCCGCGCTCTTCCGCGGTGCGGTCATCCACACTGCCTGCGATGACATTCCAGCGACAATCAACGTCGGAGAGATAACCACGCCAGATGGGACTAGCTGCGGTTAAG
Source organism: Tylopilus orsonianus (assembly GCA_038089095.1). Taxonomy (NCBI): domain Eukaryota; kingdom Fungi; phylum Basidiomycota; class Agaricomycetes; order Boletales; family Boletaceae; genus Tylopilus; species Tylopilus orsonianus. The sequence continues at coordinate 13,759 of JBBPKE010000115.1, read as the reverse complement.
GCAAGCTGCATAGCTGCATGAACGAAGGCATCTGCGTCTGAAATAGGCATACCATGATGGGACCGATTGGGATCAGGGCATCGTACATGCGCCTCGCTTCCTCAACATTGCAGCTCTGGAATGTGAGTTGCAAACAGCAGCAACCCATGCCAAAGCCCATCGCGTCCATGTAAATGTGATCTATTAAAGCTGCACCGTTCTTGGCCTCTACGCGGTGAGGCGGGCATGAGACGACTTGAGTCTTTTTCGCGGAAGAAAGGCCTCACCAGGGTCTTCCGCGTACAAAGAACGCTGCCAGGGAATAGTAGGATCGACAAACGGCCTTGGCGTCCTCTCATCAATAAAAATAGGAAGATTGATGGCAACTTTTGAACCTCTCCTGCTTCTAATGTTGGCAGTAAGGGTCCTGAGACACCGTTAGAAAGAGTCCAGAGATAAAGACCAAAGTAAGCTACTGACGGGAAACGTGCATGTGGATTGGTGATCTCCTCTGGTAAAAATAGGCTGTGACTGGACTTCGCATCATCAGGGCTGCAGTAGGGATCGGTGAAGATACCAGGAGCACCCAGACGAGGGAAAGAGGTGACTGTGATAGGTATTTCGTTGGCGTTGAGATTCCTCCTGGCGAGCAGGCGCCTTTATTCACCATGAGGAAAATTCGTGAATGAGGTGCATGGATGCTCGCCTATAATGCATATTGACCTCCACGGAGAGTAAATCTTGGATGGAACCTGTGTACGGAGATCCAGGCGTCGATTCTAACATGTATCTCCCATATTCGGGATGGAATGTAGGAACTGAGATTCTGAGGAGATTATCTGCTAAACAGATGCAAAGAGGGACTGGTGCCTACGAATCTGGGGTATCACCCTCGAGGTCAGTTACAATTCTGCGGAGCTTGGCAAGGATTTCAGTCTGACGGAGAGACAGCTTTGCATTTTTTGCCTCGTCATCAAAGGCGATGACCATATATTCAATCTAGAAGGCACGAGTTAGGATGGGTGACACCGCTCGGGGACAGTTGAGGGATACCTCATCACCCCAGAGCAACTCATCTCCGTGTCTGTCCTTGACTCTATCCCAAGTGTGTAAGAACTGCGTGATACCATGCTGCCTAACATGGTCAGCATACTTCCTTGCCTCGTCCCATGTGAGAGGTGTCCCAAGATACAGGAGGCCCATGGCGCGAGGTCAACGGCGGATTGCGCAACCTATGCGATAAGGGGGTGCCACACAAAAGATACGAGGAAATATAAGGTGGCAAAGGCACGGATGCTAGGAAATGATGATATATCAGATTTCGCAGCCTGCCTGGGTTTGCGACAGCACCTTACTCATACTGAGCGATAGTGATTTGTAAGACCCAGTCCGAGTGCCAGCCACGGAACGAAATAGTCAACATTTGGAACAATTAATGATAGCACTGGTGTTGGACGTTGGACGGCAAACAAACTCAAAATTTGGCACGGGGGGCCGCCTTACAGCGCACCTGCTAATAAGCAAGGTAGGTGATGCCACGCTCTGTGCCATCTGACCCGATGGTTGCTTATGACCTCCATCTATAGGCTGCTTCCTGTTGGGGATACCTCGGCATCCCAAGCACGTCTCGGGATCCCACCATCAGGGTGTACGACATGGGACTACACTTCACACGTCCATGTGGTCAAACGACAAACTGAGGTTAACCATTTCCCCCATTGGTAGTCCACCTTAGTATTATCTTCAGCGCAAGAAGAACGTGTCTGAGCGCACGTGTCCACGCCTCCTCTTGGCTGAACTGCAATTTGATAGACGCTTCCCCTATCTTGTCCTTGACGACTCTAGCTAAGCTTTAGTTCCGCCCTTTCTCGTTGAACGCGCTGAAATCCCACTTACTGATGAGGGAAATCAACACTAACATCCTGGGACTTGACATAGTCCATCAACTGTTTCAAGCATTCCAAGAAAGCGACCATAGCAAAATCAAACCGTCGGTTGTGCAATAGTCGACCAAAGTGAAGATCTCCCGAACCATATAGTTCGTATGTCGCCTTATCGCCAGTCGTTCGTTCCACCCGCGAGAAAGAACCCATTGGGATTAAACGGTAGCTGTGAGCCCATTTCAGCATAACTTCACATGGAGTACGTGTTAGCGCACTTGTCGAATGTAAAGTCTAGCTTGCGCGCTATGGTATACAGCAGTAGCAATGTCTGTCCCCATGCCGCATTAATCTCGGGCCATTCCACCTGTACCGCATTAAATAAACTGTGTAATAAGCAGCTGAGCCACCTACTGGAACACCCGGGACACGTCCTAGTCGCAGACCATTGATGGTCCCAAAGACCCCATCGTGACCAATACAGAATGCATCATTGTAAACATTAGTACGCTCTAATTTCTCGTACGCAGCATAGTCTGCGGCATATGCAGCCCGCAAGGACGAAAGGAGAGAGACTTGGCTAGCAGAGACTAACTGATGTTCATTATACGCACGCCAGAACCTAGCAGGCCATTAACCACGGGGGAGAAAATCAGTGCAGTGTATCAAAACACTCACTCGCCTTCTTCCTCCTCTAAAGCTCTTTCCTCCAACTCCAGTGCACGCAGTTCCTCGTCGATTTGCTCCCTCTCTCGCTCAGCTGACCTCAGTTGTTCAATTGCAATGCCCTCCTCAGTTTTCAACTTCTCGATCCTCTTTTCTGCATCATCTCTACCTATGTCCTGGCTCTCGCGTTCCTTTTCTTTCTTTAATTCCTTTTCAAAGGCAATATAGCCATCGCGCTCCTTCTTGGTTTCATCTAGCTGCCTCTGTAAGGAGGTAAGAAGGATCTGCGTGCATTCCGCGCAAAGTGGGTGATCGATGTCGGTTCGAGTTGTCAGCAAGCTAAAGAGGCGCATAGTAGAACGTAAATGATGTGATATAGGTGCTGGATTTGGTTGATCGGGTTCGGTCTGTGAAGGTGCTGACGACGGTGGTAGCGGCGGCGGGCCTCTTGATAGAACATTGTTGGAAGGAGAGGCAGCTGATCCAGAAGTATCGTTAGGGAGTAAGGGGGGTGGTATGTCGCCTATGACGCTGCCTTGCAAGAGCACAAAAGACTCGTTTGGAGCCGGGAAAGCGCGTTGGGGTTGCTTCCCTTGGGCACGCGAGGAAAGGGGTTGCGGAGCTTTCACACCATCTTGCCGCTCTGCATGCTGCCATGCGGCTTTCGACGCGGGAGGAGAAGGGAGGTGGGCCAACTGTTCGGCCTCAGCCATATGCCTGACACGTGTGGAAGGTGCCGGTGGGAGGGATGCTGCAAACATGTCATACTGAGAAGGTGAGAGATCTACAAGAGACGCATCAAGCTGCTCGTTTCCCGAATATCCTGAGTCGATGTCCGCATCCGGATAGAGTTGGGGTGCATACCTGCAAGGGTTCCTTACACTGCTGGCAGACGTAGCTCATTGCGACACCAATTTTCAGAGCATCGCGGTGCTTGTGGTGAGTGTTATGCACGTGGGCCTGTCCTTTCCGGGTATGGCAAGTGTCCCTGTCTCTTGGCAAGCCGCCGCATTCTTGAACCCGCGGTGCAGGAGCAACATCGAGCTCAGTGCTGGGCCATTTCGTATTTGATGCAACTTGTACTGTCTGGCGCGTGGCGTTGGATACTTTCATTCCTATCTCATTGATGTTCGCTGCAACTCATGCAAAAAACGCGCTCTGATGAGGCGTTTTCGTAGTGGCGAACACGCGTAATGTTTGTCATAGGTTACTATGCACTTGAGTTGCAATAGCGAACCCTCCTCAATTCCGCAGGCTCTTCCTTACGTTCACGGACTTTTCCTTCACAAGAAAAATCGTATCTTCCATTCAAGGATCTTCCGCGCCGCCACTTGAAGATTTCACTTTTGGGTTGCAACTGCTTCGCCTTTATCTTTCTCGGGAACCCATGTCCTCTGCCACCCCATCGCTGCGCTTGATGGCATTCCTTACATTTCCGCTGGCCAGAACCCAGCGGCCAATGTGACATGGCGATGCATGCAGGTCCATCCCTTTTTTCGAATTGCGAGCCTAGGGCTATATGCACTCCATATAAGAAGCTTCGGACTTCAACTGTTTAACTCTATACAGTTCATCCCCGCGCCCCTAATTATATCGACAGGTGAGCGCCCTATAATTTTTCGCTGTTTATCGCCAATATATATATAGATGGCGTCTCGAGTCTTCGCGCTCCTCATTGGAATTGATAACTACAAGTCCGGGCGTATCTGGAACCTCGAGGCTTGTGCTGACGACGCGCGACGGATGAAGCAGTGGCTAATGCAGGACCTTCAAGTTCCTAGCACCAACATTGCTCTCCTTGTCAATAAGGAAGCTACCAAACTTCGGATCGAAGACATTTTCATGAGCCACCTTGTCAACAATCCCGCAATTTCTCAAGGCGATGCCCTCCTCATCTATTTTGCTGGTCATGGCAGTAGCATTTCCGCGCCTCGAGATTGGTGCGAGGGTAAACCACGCCACGTCCAGGTTATTTGTCCCTATGATCATGACACCAAAGGTCCTGAAGGCCGGGTTGCGGGCATCTCTGATCGCTCCCTGTGTTCCATGCTTGGCGAGCTCAATGCGGTGAAGGGAGACAACATTACTCTCATTCTCGACTGTTCGTTTTCATCTCCGCAACTAGTTGGGAACGAACATGATCGACGTGGCGTTCGGTGTACTCCCACCGAGAAAGCCCGCAAGGAGGATCTGTTCGGAGGCTTGTGGAGGGGTGCAATTGGGAAGAGGTTCAATGGAGAGCACGGATTCTACCAAGACTACTGCTCCTCCCATACACTCTTAGCGGCCTGCAAACCGGGCGAGATGGCGACGGAGTGGAAAGAAGGGGGTAGGTTTACGCAGGCATTTTTGGCTATGAAGAAAACAGTACCCCTCCACCAGCTGACATACTCTGAAGTCTCGGAGCGTCTCAATGTTGCCGGTCCCCTTTCTCAGCACCCAGTTTGCCTAGGCCAGCACAAAAACCGTGTTCTGTTCGATGGCATCCCTTTTGTCCCAGACACGAATTTTGTCCCGGTGGAGGGAGATAAGGAAGGCTTGCGCTTGCACATGGGTGCGATTCATGGCATTGTAGAAGGCACTGAGTTTAGTATCCACTCCCACAATCGTTGTGGGTCGCTGAATCCGTCGCTAGACAACTTCCGTGTGTATGAAGTGCACCCCACTTGGTCTCTTGCCAGACGTAAGAGTATCAATAAACGAGGCGGACGGGGGTCCTGGGCACGTATCACGCACTGGAACACGCGCACTCCATTCCGAGTTTACATGAAGAAGACCTGCTCTTCTATCTTCCGTCATTTGTTCTGCCACCCAAGCCCCGATGAACTCGACGGCATACCCGTCAAAGAAGGGCTCAATATCATCGAAGTGGATCATTCCACTTCGGCGGATGTATCCGTTGAGGTGCACTCTCGAGCTGTGCGGGTGCAAACCCTCAACCAGTTGTCTTCACCCTCAGGCTGCCGTCCTGTGCTCAAGATAGAGAAGAAAGACAAGGAGCGATCGGCTCTTATCCTAGATGAGGCTGCACGTTACCATATGCACCTCCATCGCACGAATCCTGAAAATCCCTTCCGCGATGAGATTCAGATGGAACTTTATCCTGTTGATCCGCAGAGCCAAAGACGGGTGGGGAAAAATCTTCTGGTTAACGGAAAAGCTGATCTCGTGCGCACACTGGGCCATTCGTATGCGGTCGTACTCCGAAACTACTCTGACATAGATCTCTGGCCCTATCTCGCATACATGGATTCTAACGGGGTTGATATTCATCTTTTATATCATCCGCGACCATCCTCTTCTACTCCGACCCTCCCGAAGCACGGGAGTATGGAGGTCGAATTGAATTCATATTCTCTACCACAGCTTGACTCCGGCTTTTTGAAGCTCTTCGTTTCAACCTCGTATACGTCGTTAGGAATCCTGGAACAAAGTTCTACCCCCATCCAGCCTTCTCATTTGGAGCTCCTCGTTCCTCGGTCTCCTCAAAATAGATACGATGGTCAGGAGTGGGATACTGCACTCGCTATTCTCAGCTTCTCAGATACTGCTCCGAGCTCCGAGAGGTTTTGAGGTCAACGGAGAACATCACCCCTTTGGGAAAGTCGTTCTACAAGTTAGACTCGATACGATACACGTATGCATCCTACACATCTTTAGTAGATATGATTTATCGTACAAAGTATCACAGTTATTCAAACTACTTGCGGGCATGAGATGACGAATGCAGTCCTTATGCACAGCCACGGAGAGGCTTGTCTGCGAACTTGGCCCGATGTTCCGCGAGGCGTGAGCTTGCTTTTGAACCTCTTGTGGGCACACACCAGAGGTCGTCTTGTGCGATCCTATTGTCATTAGGAAGCCTAAGGGAGGAGCTCCCCTGTATGTATGAAGCCCGACATTGAACAATCCCCCTCGAAACCATCTCAAGAATCGGCTAGTCTCCTCAAGCGCCTCGCCGGCCCCTCGTCCACCAAGGCCGGGTCTGTTCTGAGAGCTACGATCCGTTGACCGCTCAAGGGGCTGACACAATGTGATCCTGTCTAGGTTGGTCCAGGATCAAGATGAGATCAACCGCGTTATTGTAGAGGTTTCGAAAGGGTCCAAATTCTACGAGGCAAGTCTCAACATCCTCGGTTTGTTCGCGCGTCTGCGACAACATGAGTGACTCCATTCCCTCCGATTGTCGATTTTGTATAGAATGAGAAGCGAAAGGATCAAGAGCTGTCTGAAAAGATCACCAAGATCCTGAAAGGGCGTGACGAGATCTTGAACGGGGTAGATATCCGTGCGTAATGGTCTGTCTGTTTTCCTTTCCAGCCCTCCCAGATGTGGATGCAGGCGCGATAGAGAGACAAGTGGACCATATCGTGAGTGGGAGAATCAGACGTTGTGTGTATAATGTTTATGGACCCCTTTGTCTCACAGATCGAAGAGCTCGAAGATGGGCGTGACCTCACACAGACCATCGTACATGTTGACATGGACGCGTTTTACGCCAGCGTGGAGCTCCTCGATAACCCTTCTCTTGAGGGAAAACCGTTCGGTGTAGGTGCCTTCGCCTGCAACTCATGTGATATGGATCAAATACCCCACGTTCTAGGTTGGTGGCGGTGTGCTTTCCACTGCTTCTTACGAAGCACGCAAGTACGGCGTTCGGTCGGGTATGGCAGGTGAGAGCAGCAGCACTGATATAGAGCTAGTTCCCTAACAACGTCATGCAGAATTTGTTGCTAGAAAGCTTTGTCCAGATCTTATCATCGTCAAGCTCAACTTTCAACGCTACTCTGAAATGTCGAAACGATGCATGAAGATTTTTCGAAGGTATGACCCCAACATGCTTGCTGCGGGTTGCGACGAGGGATACTTGAAGTGAGTGGTATTGTGACAACATGTACTGATAAATTTGATCATGCAAAGCATCACGCAATATTGCGCAGACCATCAAGTCGACGCAGAAGCATGTGTGCAGGAAATGCGTGCCACTGTTCAGAGTGAAACGCAACTGACGGTGAGCGCTGGTATTGCGCCCAACAAGGTCTGAGGCTGTCGTGTCATGATTTCCCAATATTTAACGTATTCAGATGCTGGCAAAAGTTGGTGCTTTGACACATTTCATTGGTCACTGATCAACCGACATTCATAGATTTCCTCCGATAAAGTGCGAATTTTCTATAATTATGATGCAACTCTGTTCAACGCTTCCCATAGAACAAGCCTGATGGACAATTCCACCTTCCCTTTGACCGTGACTCTATCAGGGCGTTTATGCATGACTTGTCCATACGTAAAGTGCCTGGGGTAGGCAGAGTGCACGAGAGACTCCTCGATGCCATTGGTATTAAGGCACGCAAGCCAGTCACGATGGGCTTCTGGTTGCTCACTGTGTCTTTTTATCTCCCTAGACTTGCGGGGACATTTATATACACAGAGCAACGTTGTATTTGATGGATAAGCAGTTTGGATTACGATTTCTGCTCAAGACCTACCTCGGGATTGCCTCCAATGTAGTCCAGCCAGGGAGACGAGAAGAGCGGAAAAGTATAGGTGCAGAAAGGTAATGATCCTTTTCTTACTTGTCGTCCGGACGCTGAGTCGAGACAAGAACTTTCCGTGCACTGAGCGATAAACATATGATATTTTCCAAGCTTGAGGATGTCGCTGACGAACTCGCAAGAGACATGGTTTCGGGTGGTTGGACAGGAAAGACCGTCACGCTAAAGTATAAGCTCGATACTTATCAGGGTAATAGCTCCACTCTCATCCAAGCCTTGAACCTTGCTTGGAATTGACAAGTTCTGTTCCAGTATTTACTAGGGCGAAGTCGTTTGACCGCTGGGTAAGCCAAAGAAAGGAAGATCTCTTTGCAGTGAGAGCATCATTCCAAGTATTTCATAGCTCCTCTGACAGGCGGTGACTTGTCAGATTGGCAAAGAGCTTTTGCTACCGGAATTGCCGCTGACAATCCGATTGATCGGGTTGCGAGTAACGAAGCTGAAGGACCTACATGCCGCAGAGCCTGCGGGGGGGATCAAGCGTGTAAGTACTGAGAATGCTGAAGAACGGGACAAATTCCGGACCATCTATTCAGTTTCTCGAGAATTCGAGCCCATCACGGAAGAAGGAAAGTTCAGAAGTAGATACGGGAGGGCGACCCGAACAGGAGGGGGAGGAAGATTCAATGCCAGGATTCTACGAAGAAGAGGAACTCGAGTTGGACCACCTTGGACACGATGACCAAGCTGTAGAAGGTTCCGGAAAGACGCTAGTACCGAAAGCGCAGTCAAAACCGCGCTCTAGCATCAATGCACCATCCCCTTTAGGGTCAAGTTCCAGGGCGGGGCCAACTCTTATTGGCACAGAGCGAGCGGGGGATCACACCTGCCCTATCTGTGGCAAGCAGCTAAAAACAGACAACCGAGGTTTCAATGCACATATCGACTTTTGCTTGAGCAAGGGCGCGATTCTGGAAGCGCAGACTGAGGCAAGCAGTCCAAAGAAACAAGCTGCTGTGCTCGGGACGGCCAACAAGAAGCGGAAGATCACGTGATGTTTAAGTAGAGCCTGTAGTAGTTTTGCTAATTTACTTATGTCGTGGATAAAAGCATGCAAGCATGTCGCGTCCTCCGCAATCCAGCCGTAACTGCCCGTGCGGGTGCTAGCATAAACACACACCTTCCCCTCGTCCATGCCAGAACTTTCGCCGAAATCGCCCCTTCCGACCCCCAGACATTTCGCCCCCCTGAGGTAGGAAGGCGCGTCTCCGTGTTGCTACAGAACACAGTGTCACTCTTGCCACGGACACTCTCTGCTGTAGAAGGAGCAGAATCTTCCGTTTTCTGGGGCAACATACTTGAAAGATCCATTATGAAACTAAGCTCTAGTCCCAACCGGGTGCATTTGACGGCTACCGTTGCTGGTGAGTGGACTCGTGATTATCTCGTGCATCCATTTATTCCGTGCCTCTATACTTTCGGTTGGCCTCGATGTAGTCTGTGGCTTTGACAAGTGGGCTCATTCGCATGATCTGGTCACCGCACTCTTGGAAGACCCTTTCACGTCTGATCCTACCTATAGCGATATTTTACGCAACCGGTGGAAAAATACTTCTAGCCGTATAAACATCCAGTAAGCACCGTAGATTTTGTGACAGCCAACGAATGTCGTACAAGACCCCGCACAGGTATGGTAGACCTGCCGCGTTTGGCGGAGAGCTCTCCAGCCCGTCAGAGTGGCTTCAGCAGTTTCCCCGTCCCATACAACTCACCGAACTACCCGATCTTTTGTCCTTGTCGAGCGCCAGCGACGAGACGGACAATCTCTTGCTCAGCAGCGACGTCCTCGTGTTGCTCTGCGACCCCATCGTTACGCCCCTTTCTGACTTGGCTCTGCGGGCCAAACACCTACTCGATAAACCAAACACAATCCTCGTACTAACATCGGGCTCGACTTGTCACCGCCAGTTCGCCTCCCGGACGTTGTCAAAATTGGGATGCTACCCTGGGCACATTCTGTCCGTCAACCCCGGACAGGCGCTGGACGCGGTAACTGCCCTGCAAGCTGACCCAACGTCCCCATCCACCATCGACAGGTACCAAAGAGACTCTCTCGGTTCTCGAATATCGGCTGTTACCTTGGCGATCAACGAGATTCTTAGTCCGATACGCTCGCCAGAGGTGCCTTTGTTTGATCTCCGAGAGGAAACGGCGCTTTCTCAGGTCCATGCTTCTCTTTCTGCGAGCTTCCAGTCGGTCGAAGCTACCATGAAAGATATTGATCACACAGCAAGCAGGATCAAGGATTTGTCGTCTGGGATTCAAGGGATCCGAGAAAACACAAGACAGGATATTTTGGACAAGCCGGGAGAGAATAACATGATCGAAGAGTCGCTGGCTTTGAGCGCAAAGGAATTGAACGCACTAATGGGATCCCTCACGTTCTGGAAGATGATCTGGCGGGTCGACGAGATTGGGTCGCTCGTTTCTGCAGCAGTCCAGGGACAGTGGTGCAAAGGGCTTGAACAACAGGTGAGGGGCATTTGCCGGGTTCACCGGGATCTCAAGTCGATCACCCCAAACTAGCTCATTCTGCAAACTGGACACCTGGAATATACCCAGCGAGAAATGATCATCTCTGCGTTCAATCTTGTCCGCGCTGCCTCATCGCCTTCACTTCGTTCACCTGTCCTCGAAAACCAACTCGAACAACTGGAGTGCTCTCCTTCCCGTGCCCTTACCATAAACAGCCTTACTCAGCCTATACATGACCGACGGAGCCAGTTGATTCAGCACACAACTACAAAATTGCATCGAGAAGCACAGAATGTTGTCGTTGGTGCATTTAGTGGCGTGCTGAGCGGTGCAGGTCTAGGATGGTGGTTAGCGTTTGGCGAACATATTCTCAACCTAGGGGCAGGTGCAGAGATAGGGACGGCGATTGGCTCGGGTGCATTGCTTGCGGTGGGCGGCCTCCGGTGGGCAGTAGGAAAGTGGGAACGGGCGAAGCGACAGTGGACACAAGATTCGGTAAGGATTGGAGAAGCCCTCGCGCGCGATCTTGAGGTGTGGGTTTACACTACAGTTGCGAACAACCATTGACATCGCATGTCCTAGGGCGCCGTTCAGCGAACGGTGGACGAGAAAGTAAACATTGTAGCTTCGACAGCGTGCAGGGGCATGCAGGACCTCGTCGACAGACGTCGCAATGAGGTCAATCGGTTGTACGGCGAGCTGTGGGATCTAAACACCGAGCTGCACGCATGCGCTCAATTTCCGGCATCATGGACGGAACAGAGACCACGTCCAGTGAAGAAAATAAACAGGATAGAATAGATGTTCATTGTTCCGCAGGCGGCAGATCGACTGTGGTATACATAATACAATAGATATTCCCCCCCATCTAATGTCGCGTGATGGTAATGGTTGGTAGAGGACCCGATTGAAGGGGCTGGTCTGCACGGCTGGGTGGCCTGGAAGTGGGAGTGTCCTCGAAATCGCTGTCATCACCGACTCCAAAGAGCTCTTCGCGTTCATCCCAGACGTCCGAAAAGCGATCGGCTTTTAGCGTCTTCCCATTGGGGAGTAAGGAAGACTTTGCCGACGAACTAGCGGGCTGAAACAGGGGGAGAAGCTGCATGCCGGACGGGCCGGCCTCGTCGTCTGAACAGTTTTCTACCTCGTCTGGCTCGTCCGTGTTCAAGGGTCGGTATAAACGAGCGATCTGGGGCAGACCGGGATGAGGAAACGAACAACAGAACAAAGATCGATGCGCCGCATGACACACCTCTCTCCTCGAACGATAATGTTTCTCGATGTGATAAGACGTATAAAGACCGATGGCCGAGCCGACGATGTTGGCCTGTCGAAGCAACAAGGTCGTAAGCAAACAGTCCTCGGAGCTGCGAGCGCGGACGAGAATCACGGACAACTACGTCACCGAGGTCGAACTGTTTGTGCTACACGACGCGAATGCGTCAGCGGGAGGTGCCGTTGAAGAGCGGTCGAGGGACGTACGGGCAACATGGATTGCACGATCTCGCTGACGAAGCCACCGAAAAAGAAACAGACGATGGCCGTGAATATCAGGTTGGCATGGCGCCAAAACCAGATACGTCTCGCATCCCTGTGATGAGGCGCGCTGAGAGACGATTCCTTGGATGAGAGACGCGGCATACGCACTCCTCCACGTCAAAGATGAAGTAGAATACGCCTGTAGCGATGCAGAAGCAGATGAGGTGGAGAAACTTGTCGTTCAGCGGCAACGAGTGGGAAAAATTGGTGAACCCGAGGAAAGCAAGCAAGAGCATGATGAGGCATGTAAAGACCAGGAAGCACTGCGAGGGTTGAGCACGACGGGTGGGAAACAGGACGGAGGGTACGCACGGGTCGGAAACGAATGGGGAGGTCGTACTTGGGGAGGTGCACCCTGTGAGACTTCATGATGGTCTTGGAGGCCCTCTTGACGAGTCTGCGGGCATGTTGTGGCAAGGACGGGGACGGGGACGAGGGGACATGCTGGGCCATGGCTGACCGTGTGTGCTGCGAAGACTGCCTATTTCTGGAAAGCCCCTACCACTACCACCATGTCCTTGGACTTGTCCACCTGCGAGATTTCCGATGCACTTATCAAGCTCGGAGCCCCACACGGGGGCTACATCCCAGACATACACCTCTTCTCCCCTTCCCCCCCCGTCCCTGGGTTCCGCATATCCGGCCCAGCCTACACCGTCCAGATGGTCCGCGCATCCGACCGGACTGCCCCGGCGCTCTCCGCTCATTTCGTAGACACCGTAACCCCCAAATCGATCGTCGTTGTTAACGCCCCTCCACGTTCAGTGTCCTCTCCCTGTCCCTGAGTGCCTTCTCTGACGCCGATACCGACAACAGACACAAAGAATGCCGTGTGGGGGGGCCTCATGACCGCGGGTGCGCAGGCCAGAGAGGCTGTGGGTGTCGTCATATCCGGCAGGTGCAGGGACTTGGCCGAACACCGGGCTGCGGGCTTCCCGGTGTTTGCCCGCGGACACTCGACTCTCGGGCAGTCGCCCTTTGTCCGTCCATCCGCCGTCAACGTCCCGCTTGTCATCCAACCGCAAGACAACTTAGAGGGCCCAGATGCATTCCCGGCAATCACGGTCCAACCCGGCGACTTGATCATCGCGGACGAAGACGGTGTAGTCTGTGTTCCCAGGGACATGGTGGACAGAGTGGCAGAGGTAGGCAGGATCGGGAGGGAGACTGATGCCAGGGTGCTCGAAGATATCAAGGCGGGCAGGGGTGTACAGGCATCGTTCAAGTTGCATAGAGGACGTTGATTATGGGCATATCGCTGCATAGAGCCACTCACGGCACATTACAAGGAGGGTATGTAGCAAGTACAAGGCATAATGGTCATTCCATCAAATCCAGCACGACAATAAGAATAACGCCCGCTGCAATAAAGGCGTACGAGTGTCTATTCATCTAGCGCGACTTTGCTTAGCATCTAGGCGCCCCATACAAACCAGGGCAGGCTTACAAGACTCTACACAACACGCTATGCACGTACACCTGCTTTCATATAAAGAGTGGCCTTCAGCGCATGGAAAACGAAGCGAATACAGTTATGGAAAGCCCAAAGGAGTGACACTGCATTGCCCTCGATCAGAATATTGCCGCGAACCTGAAGCAGAGCCGACTCACAAAGCAGAATAGGAAGCCAAAACAAGACAAGCATCCGGTCATCTAGACAAAGAG
>JBBPKE010000114.1:8905-39315 GCA_038089095.1 Tylopilus orsonianus | reverse complement strand
GTCGCCTTCACTTGGTGATTGAGATGGAACACGACTGGCGCTGGTATCACCCTCAGCTTTTGCGAGCCCTGTGGGGCCGTGACACAGTGTAGTAGCCTATAAACACGGGTTATTTCGAGCAAAGTATGTATTATTTTATTTATCATTGCATGAGACGTGCATCCAAGGTCTATTGTCTTAGTCGCTGCAGGAACCCGTCATACCAAGCTCTTTGCCTCGGTATCCGCCCGGATTGCCTACTTCTGTCACGCGTGAATGGCTGGCCCGTGTCCATAGTCAAGCTTATGCCATTGCTTGAACAGGGGACATAAACGAGGGTAGTATCGGACATGGTGTTTTTGCGACATCTTCGCATTCATTCAGTTTTTATTTGCCTTTCTCAACTGCTCGCGTAGCCAGGCCGTTGTTGTGTCTACGCTGTGCGGATATTGACCCAATTAATCATGTGCACCCCATTTCCAGGGGAGAAGTAAAATCGCCTACATTGGTGCCATAAGTACCCACATTACTTCGATTACATGTGCCCTCCCAGCTTATATCGAAATACGTCAGCGACGCACTTCGTCACAGTTCATCATACTTTGACCATTGTGCCCTTCCTAATCTTGTCATACTCATATCTTCACCGAGTCTTGCGATGCACACCGCGATATCAAGCAGCCGTGGCATCTTAGTGGGTGCCGTTGGGATTCGGACACCATCTACATTGTGCAGGAGACATCTTGCGCCGTGCATTGAGCACACCACCTGTTGTCCCTGCACCGAACCTTTGTTCCACCAAAGAAGGGTCAAACCCAGGACGCATTGCCATCTGACCAGGGAAAGATACAAATGCGACTGTGATTTTCTACCACGACTTGGAGGGTGATTGGCGACTCCATCCGTACTCGATCAATATTATTTCTGTGCTCGTGTCAATTGACCATGCGACTACGATGATAAGGTGGCCTCGAAATAGTGATCTCAATATGCTCTGTGAGACTATTCTAGTAGTCCGGCATCTCAGGTTTCCTGCACTGGTACCTGTTTCAAATCATGCCACCAGTGCCGACTTATGCTCCCCACTGCGCCATCCATCAAGCTTCAAGCCCTCAAATAATCGTTTTGCCACTTGGGCTTCCTGTGCCATGATCGTCCCTTGGGCTCTGACGTGATCACCAACTGCTCTCAGCACCTCCGCGGGCTTGGTGGTCTCCTGGTTCAATACCCACGTTAATCTAACGCGACTGACTTATTGCTAGTGCCTTTTGCAATGGCTCCTGCGACGTACGTGTTGCTGATGCAAGTTAACTGCGTGACCCACCTGAACCGGGCGCACGTCAATGGCACCCACCGGCAACTGAACGGCCGAGATAAGCAACTCATATTTCTGCTCGCATGCACACGGAAAACAGGTGCATGCTCTCTCGTTGATCTACAGCATTCGAAACGGAGACGCAACGGTGCGTCGTCGTCCAGACCTATCTGAACCTCAGCTCCAACCACGGGTTCCTGACAATGGATGTGAAGGTCATTTCTTGAACGCCGCGCAAGTTTCAGGGCTTGACGTCCACCGCCCGTGGTAGTACAACCCAGCGGGAATTTGCTTTTCGTGCTTCTCATCAACGCCAGTGAATACCATCGCGCCTTTCATCCAGGTGACATGACAGTTGGAAGAACGGGTGGAGTGACATTGTACCCTTCACCTTTGTCGCCGTGCGTCCATAAAACGTAGACGGCTCTGCGCATTCGGCGTTCAAATGTGTCCCGCCGCCTTGATACTCACATCCACCTCTCCCCTTGATCACCTGCGCAATCTCGACTGCACCTTGAAATATAACGCATACGCCTCAAGCACATTGCGCAGGACGGCGATCATCGACACTCACGGGCGTATCCGAGTGATAGCAGATTGATATTTCGGACACGTTCTGACCGATGGTCAAGTGTTTGCCGCCCATGGTTGTCACGACATGTGAGTCAAATAAGCTTCGGACCTTGTGTGATGCGGCAAAGATACCGTTGCCCATCAGCAACATGCGAATGGTCCTGCTGAGGAGAGAAGTGACTGGTCCGTTGTCGGACCACTGAGAGTGGGACGGGATCGTGTTTCCTATCGTGGCGCCATACGAAAACACCGGAACAAGTCAGTATAAAAGAGTGGATTCGACCCGTCACAGACGTACTCTGTAATCAGCAATTTCCCTTGGTCGCATTAGTCGAGGTCCGCAAATCACTCTGCTCCACTGCCCGTCAGTAATGTACAAGACGACGGGCACGACTGCGGTCGCAGTGAAAAAGTGTTACCCACGATGAACGGCACACCTAGTTCTTCCGCAGCTTGCTGGTGCGCAGTACTGGCGAGACCCATAAATGGGACGCTCGTGTCAGGTTGGGCCGCACTACTGTTGAATACCTTGGCCACCCCGACGACTGCACGGGCCAGGTCAATACTGAGTGCGGTCCGTCCGTATACGGCACCGTGCGGCTTGATCTAGAAGGAAACGAAGCAGGTAGGGTTGACCAGCATTTCTGAGGACAGAGGAGGGACGGAGGTGGTTGAAGGGAAGACCGTAGCGCATCAGGAAACCATCGAATGCACCAACCTGGTAGATAAAGCAGGATGCGAGTTCATCCTGGCAAACAACATCAACGCGTTATCCATCAAACGGATCAGGTCACTCTCACTGGTTTGATTACCATCTCGCGTCTACGGAAACCTTGCAGGTCGGGGAGGGAGGCGTGAGCGCCAACGAGGATTTTGTTAGCCTTGGTCAGCGCTACAGTCTTGTTCATGACTGAAAAATCTCTGAAAATGATCAACGCATAAATTACGACCCAAACGGTGCCACATGTGATCTGTGTGAGGCCCTACGAACCATGAAACATACAGGCAACGTTGGCCAAATGGATGGTCTTCATGAGGCTCGCGTCGTCGCCCTGTGCCTGCATGTCACACATGAACTACGTCACCATCCTGGGCCCTCGCACCATCGTGTATAGAGAAAAACCCTAGATAAATGGGCAAGTTATGAATTGATCCCATAGCATATTGTATAGATGTATCGCACCTCCCCCATGTCACAATTCACTGTGGCGCGCAGAGGTTTCGACATCGTTCGCGAGTAGTTGAGTGAGATCGTTATGAAACGGACTCCCGATCTCGTGCCCAATTACGATAGTAAGAGGCATCGGCTGTGTTCGGACCCCACTACTACTCTCTCAAGCACATGGCGGGCATGTATTTAAACGTCGTCCTTGCGCAAACTCACTCCGCTTCTCATTAACCCTGCCAAAGGTGAGCGGAGACTTGACAACGCAGCTGGTCGAAACAAAAGTGGGTCCGTCTACGTCACGGACGACATCAGTGTATTACGGGTGCGGTAATCGTATGTGCTGGTCATATAATAAGAATAGTGTGTTTTTGAAGACAGGAATTACTCACTGTATAAGTATGCTAAGGTAGCACCTTTCCCCATATCAAATTCTTCACACCTTCGCCTTCCCTATCCACCGCCCATGATCCGAGGATGACTTCGTCGGGGGTCCGCTCGAGTCGCTGCACCTCACATCTAAGGAATAAGTTCGGAATATCCAATGTACCTATCTTCAATAAGTAACAAACATATATATAAGAACCATGCTGCAAGATCTCACCGATCGCTCTCTTCTGCACTTAAGTCGTACACACCACTCGAGTCATCTCTGGCCTCCTCGACATCGACATCGATTTTCTCCACGTTCTCGACAAGACTGACGACGAGGTTCACTAAACGCCTAAACTTTGGTTTACCTGTGTTTTCGATCCTGCCCGAGTTCGAACCAGCACCCAACCCAGAAGGAGAAATCCCTCTCGCGCCTCTCGTGCCCAACATATTTTTCCAGACGGCAGCTACCATCCCTGCGTCCCCCCTTGCGAGCCCAAAATCCGTGCTCATGCCCATCCCAATCCATTACTCTTTAAATATCTTCATGTGCCTCGTCATGAGTCTCTCCGGGGCTCTCCCTCTTTTCTCTGCTTTGACGTATCCAGCTGGGGGTGGGAACGTGACAGGAGGTGGAATCGGGGAAGGAGACGTATAAAATGTGCTGTTGGGATACGGAGTGATATGTTTACTGAACTCCGCACGGTGTTTGACTCCGGAGGGAGCAGGTGGCGTAAGGGATGGGCTAGACGTCGAACGAAACGGAAGGACACCAGGCTGGAGTACAGCACTAATGCGCTCCTCCACGTCTTAAAAAAAGTGGTCTATCAACCCTTGTATGTGATTCAGTCCATGGGGGGCAGGGAGAGCTCGTAAACGAACGGTAAGGAGCCATACGCGTAGGCTAGTGACGGTGAACCAGGATTGGGAAGTCGGAGGAAGGGTGCATTCTTGAAAAATCATTCCATGAGGCCGTGAGTAGGATGACAGATTGGCATATGGGAGGTAACACCTTTTCTCCAATAGGAGGCCTCTTGGTCTGCATGCGTCGCGCACAGGGCGTTGTAGGGGTGTAGTGCGCGCCTGTTTGGGCGAACTATACACGAGAGCACGCGCAAAGCCAAGAAGGACGGTATGTAGGGCAGGATTTGCCTTGGCTCTTTGCGTCAGCCACGACTGTTCCATGTCCGAGGCGCTTGATCACTCAGGCTTCCATTGCGGCACGGAGACCAGTAAGCGGATATGTTTGCAAGCCAGTCGTCGGACATATCTTGACGCTGTGCCAATTTGACCCAAAAGTAATGAACCTAGGGACATCCTCAGCGTCATGAACTGACTTCGCAGTAAGTACTGCCGGAGGAAAATGACTGGTGATTATGTAAACACCGTTTAAACGTCAGGAGGATTCCGAAGGAGGCGAGACGTCTGTCACTACTCTCGCTACCCAGTACTAAATCATTGTAAGTACTGGACGCAAATGACTCGTATTCCAAGTCGTTTTGAAGAATATGCTAACTCATGTTTTTAACCGAGGTCGACAGTTATTAACTGCCGATCACAACAACCCTCGAACGGTCGGATGTATTATGACTGCCGTCAACCAACTGAATACTCATCACTGAGCAATATCGAGCGACAACCTTCTTTGGGGACTAGAGCACACATCAGTGGAATCGGTATTAAACTGGAGCCCAACTAGAACATATAACGCACGAGGAGATCTCACCAACCATCCACTACCAACCCATCCTGTGAGGAAGGGAGGGGTAAGATGTATTACGCTTTTCGATGGCTTTTCTAAACAACACCTCGGCGCACTGAAGAAAGCGGTTCGTACCCTTGAGGAGTATTATCGTAATCATTGCATCGCCCACGCAGTTCGAAACCCAGACCCAGACTCAGTTATTTCCCTATCCAACTGATTTCGTCTGTCTGCAGGATGGCCGTCAGCAAAGGTTTCAATATGCCTCGCAACCTTTGAAGGATCGGCTCATCTTTTTCGGTACCCTCCCGAGAAGCGAGACGTATGAGTCAAGTTTGTCCGTAGATATTCAAAGAATACCCACGTGGAATGTGCGCCGCTAGGATGTGCACCAGTGCTGCACGGTTTCGAGACCCTTCCTGGGGGCTGGCTCGTGGTCGTAATGGATAAACTTGTCCAAGAGGACTATATCGAGTTCCTCCATGCCAAGCCAACAGCGTCACTCACGTCCAGCATCTGAGGCACCCTCCAGGAATTGCTTATGGGAGGCTACATTCACAGCGACATTCGTGACACCAACATTCTTGTGTCCAGGTCTGACGAAAAGACATCTGTGCTGGTCGATTTCGATTGGGCTGGAAAGACCGGGGAGGCACGATGTCCCATAAACGTGATGAGAACGGCAAACCTATGGCGACCAGAGGGTACGGTCGACAGGGCTCTGATGATGGCTGAGCATGACATAGACATGTTAGATGAGATGGAGGGTCGTTATATGATAGCGAGTCGATAATATATGTCCTAGTTCTTGCTTCGTCCGTGGAGTGGAACGCGTTCACACTCTGAAACGTGACTTTTTCTTTATGAATGGGTCATGTGTATTTTTGTCAGCCATCCATGAGATCTCCGGTTGGCACAATGAGTCGACCGCAGCTGGAACCCCGCGTGGCACTACAACAGTATGTTGGAATTAGCAAGCGCGCGCGCAGCCACGAGCGGCACTGGCAGTGTATGTTTACCGGTGTGCGCGCAGTGCACGCGCCACATCCCCTAACCTCCTCGCCACATCATACGGTACTCTTTTGTTCTCTCGTCTCGCGTATGTATGATCTTTGTCATTGCTATGTTTTCATTCATCGGGGCCCTACGAAGCCCGATATCCCCTTTTTACTACAATACATTCTGTATTGTATATAGGAGTTATCTTTTCATGGCCGTCACCTCAGTCCGTTGTATCACACACGACTGAGGTGAGCTGATATGCATTTCATTCATTACCTACCTGAGCTGACATGTATGTAGTTGCTCGCTAGGTAAATCATTATAGTCCGTTGTGTTGAAATCTTGACCAGCGCGCTTTAGCTTTCCATATACGGTAATTGTTACATAAGCTTAGAGCGTACACTTTGCTACAGTTTCTTAGTTTATTCCCTCAGTAGCTTGACATCTACTGAGGGTAAGTTCTATTTTCATAGGCATTTACTACTGTACTAACTATCATAGATTTCATAGGTAGTACTCACAATCTCAGTAGCTTGACATCTACTGAGGATTTCATAGCATCCATTTTAACACGTTGTATCACACACGACTGAGTTGCTTGCTAGTCGTGACCTTTCTCCTCAAGTATATTTCTATAACAGTACACACTTGAGCTCATGGATTCTGCGCCGCCGCAAGCAAACTAACTCGACATCCGACGATCAACAAAATTTCTCATTCCCTTTGTTCTCCCGGTACCTAATTGGCATGCGATCGCCCAGACCAAAAGTGCACAACTGACGTACGCAACGCAGGCTCACGCCACCATCCTTTCCTTCAGCTAGATATTCCAAATTGAGGGATCCTAAAATACAGCGCTATTTTTGTGCAACTATGGATCACACTCTGAAAAAAAGCATATCAGGAATATTTTTTTCCATTCAGACTTATGACAATAATGTATTCGACGAGTAGATGAAAATCTACAAGGAGAGTAAATATAGTGCCTATGAAATGATCAGGCCAAAAGCGACATGCGTCTGATGCTATCAGCCAGCTCACCTTGAAGCCCGTAAAATAAGACATGGTAGGGGGTGGAAAGCGTGACATATTGCGCGAGCAGGACACCTTGAAAGTTGAGCTCATCGAGCAGATGGAGGCATGTCGTAGGGTGGGTAAGGGTTCGTAGATTGGAAAATCGCAGGTCAGATTTGTGTTTTCATCCACCTGTTTGGGGAGTGTAAAGATATGGAAAACACGAGGTGATGGAGTGTGTGCACACCAATCCATATCGAGTATAGGCGGCATGAATATGGTAAAATGGGACGAAGGGGAATGTACCACAGCTTATCCATTAATTTACCCTGTCGCGCTTTTACACCTTCACCGATGAGCACATCGCCGACGATGACTGGTACGTACTCATGAACTAGGGTTGAGCAGATGCTGAAAGCGGCACAAGACCATTCTGCTCTCACTGAAATCAACGTTGGAAGTACTGTATGGGCGGTAACGTTCTCAACCAATGGCGAGCGTCTTGTGAGTGGTGACGATCATGGAGTTATTGTGTGGCGAGTGGAGGACGGGGAGGAAATAGCGAAAATGGCAGTGGGGGTTGTCAGGTGTGTCGCTGTGCCGGAAGACGGCAAATGGATCACAGCGGGGACAGTGGCGGGCTCGCTGTTCATCTGGGACGCAAACACGCACAATCAAGTCTTCGAACACAAAGAGAGTCGCGAAATCAACGGGGTCGATTTCTCGCCTGACTCGACTCAACTCGTCGCTGGATCCGATAATCGCACGGCCACTATTTGGGACATTGCAACTTGCCAACTCCTTCGTCGACACGAACACAAGCACTGGGTAGTAGCAGTGAAATTTTCACCGCAAGGAGACCGGATCGCAACAGCCACTCGTAGCTCAATTCGAGTCTGGGACACCAGCGATGGTCTCTTGCTTACAAAGATTCCTATGGGAGTAACCCCATGGTTCAACAGGGGTCTCCTCTGGCTCGACGACCACCTCTTTGCCCTCTCAGATAATAAAATCAAGGAAATTGAAGCATCCACTGGCTTAACTATCTTCGAATGGCCAGTTTCGGATACTAACGATGTCTCGAACATTACTCTGCCGCAACACGGAGAATTTATTGCATGCTCCTCAAAGCGTGCTGTCACGTTTTGGGACCTATCGACACGCTCCCAGCTTGCTTTCATCCAGCACCCTCCTCAAGTATATTCAATTGCATTCTCGCGGGACGATCGACACTTTGCCACTGGTGGACGCAATGGGAAAATTGTCATCCAGAGCGTATCTCACATTATGGTCAGTATCATGTCTTTGAATCACGGTGTATCTAACCTAACTATCTTTCTCATGATCTAATTTATTTCTTTGTTGCTTCAACAACACGCTTTCCAGAAGCCAGATGTTCGCAATCGCCTCCACTTGGTGATCGAGATGGAGCACGACTGGCGCTGGTATCACCCTCAGCTTTTGCGAGCCCTGTGGAACCGTGACACAGTGTGGTAGCCTATAAAGACAGTTTATTTCGAGCAAAGTATGTATCATTTTGTCTGTCATTGCATAAGATACGTAACCAAGCCTTATTGTTCTAGTTGCTGCATGAACCCATCATACCAAGCCTTTCTACCTCTATGCCTGCATGGACTACCTACCTTCTATGATGAAAGCACACGTCCGTAGCAATATTTATAGCACCTATCCGTGTGGAGAAACGAACAGGGATAGTAAGTCTACCATACATCATGTAATCATGCACTATGCTGCCAATTGCATATGCGAACCACGCTGATCCAGTGTGGCAGTCCAGGGGTGGTAACTTCGACGTGTTCTCCTTGGGACGGTTTCGGTAGCCCACGAGTCCAATATGTACACCTTCCTGCGTTCCCACTTGTTTCGAATCCTGGCTCATACTCTTTGCCCTGCAATCCGTCCTACTTCAAGGTTCCCTAATTATTTCAACACTTGGGTTTGATTGTCAAAGTCCTCCAAGCTCCGACGCCATCACTAACGCCCCCCATCTCCTTTATGAGAATGGCTTCGAGGTTATCCACGTCAAACCAGCACTCATGTCATGTCGTCAGTGTCGCTTACATTGACTCCTCCGCGACCCCGACTTATCCTCACAATACGACAACAAGTTATGATGGTGCAGATGTGTTGACTCTGTCGAGCCGACATTAATGAGGGCAAGGGGATGCTACCGTCACCAAACGCATTGTGTCCTGCAGTTTACATTGTGTCCGTCTAGACTCGACGGGTAACAGGTTACCCCTATAGACTCTCCCAGTATAATCCTGCTGACAACTTGCGCAATGAGCTAATACGCTCAAGTTTTCCTCACCAGTCATCAGCGATATTGAGTTCCGCTACCACCTCCGACCCCTCTCAATCAGACTGGTTTTGTTCACGTTCTCATCGTTTTAGGTCACATTTTCATTCTCGTTGACGTCGTGGATTAGGGTAGCGGGTGGATCATCTGGAGTAACGAGGTTGATTTAACGGCTCACGCAAGTCTATCGTCTCACATTTGTAGCGTTCGTGCTTATTTGCCGCACCTACAGCTAGGGTCCCCGTTTCGTTTCAATTCATTCCAGCTCGTTGCGCGAGCCACTCAATGTTCCCCGTCTTCTCCCATGCATTCTGATGCGGCCACCATTGATTTACAGCATCCATATCATTGGCGCCGTCCTCTGATCCGATCTTCTGGCCTTTGAGGTCATTATCTCAACTTTGTGTGTTCGTTTCGTCCATGCGCTTATTCCTACTGTTCCTAGCATGTTTTCTGCCACCGTAGACGATGCCTTGGACGTACACTGTGCCGCCTGGATCATGATGCTCGTCTCAAGCTTCTCCGGATGGAAGTTTTGACTCCCCTTGCCTCGACTCCTTTTGAACGCGTACGAGCGCCCTCCACACCTTTCGCTGCCCCTTCCCGGCCTCCGTGCCCCCCAGTGGATGGTCACGTCGTCGACATGTGGTCGTGCTGTCCGGCTCGATCCATATATATGCCGTATGCTAGACGCGTCTCTTCGTCTCAGGTCTATCGCCTCGGCCACCCACCTGGCGTTCAGACACGTTCTTCACCGTTCTAGACCGTTCACGCGCGTTCTTGTCCTTGCTGGATACTGCGGCACTTGCTGCAAGTCTGCTGGCTCTGGCTCTGGTTCTGGATCGCGAGATGGACAACGGACGGCGCCGAGTTCCATTTAGCCAGCATGCATATAAAAAGGGGGCGTGCATGGATGCATGATTAATTCACCCGACAGGGATCCGATCTTTGTTCTCCGCTCATGTCATTCTACCAACGTCGACGTATGCACCCATGCTCGTTTCGGGAACGGAGAACGCGTGCGAGTGCGCCAGATGGCCCAGCACGAGTATGCCAGTGGGTGGGTTGCTCGTACAGCTGGGGAACACCGCGGTATGCAACTTGGTCCTACGTGCTCTGTTATCCAATGTCGGAATCATGACTCGGTCCCTTCTGCTTGTCACCTGGAATCGTCGTGAAAGAACGCTTTGGCGACATTGGTGGCTCTGCAATAACGTTTAGTATGAGTGAGACCCTGGTCTCGACGTTGGTGTGTCCTCGTTTGATGACGACAGCCACAACCAGAGTCAGAAGCAGTGTTGAGTGGCGGGTCGGCAATGGGAGTATCGTCCTACACAAGGACCGCAGAGCAAGTGCGACTCGCAAGACAATCATCGTGTTCACCCCATGGATCAGTTCGAATTCAACGCTTTCACTAGCCCCCCAACGCTGACAAGAAAACATATCAAATACACTTGCACCCACGTTCAACATCCTAGCACGACCTCATCACCTACACCGACTCTCGACGCATCAGAGTGAAAAAGAGAAGAAAAAGGAGAGGAGAAGCAGAGAAAAAGAAAATAAGTAAAATCACCAGGCTTACAGTACATTCAGAGTAGTGCAATAAAAAAAAAACACGAGGACGTTTTAGGAAAATGCTAACGCAGACTATGTCGTTGCAGCGCCAATCGCCATCGCCGCCGTATGGGCGACCGTGAACATGGCCGTCCGAGTGCGTTTATTGGGTCGAGCGGGCTCGACGGTCAGCTCAGGTGGGAACAGATGAGAAACAGGAACGTCGGAAATCGAATGCTTGACACCAGCCAAGTCAAACCAAGGAACATCCCTCAGGGAAATATCTTCCGCGACGGGCGGTGGGACAAGTTCCACAACCTCGGGAGTCTCTTCTTCTTCAACTACTCCGTCATCATGCTGTTTTTGTTCCGAGGACTTTGCAGACTTGGTAGCGAGTCATCAGATCGAGATCAACCTCACAAACGGCAAGACAACCGACCTCGACCTCGACAACCACCTCCTTCAACGCATTCATTGCCTCTGTGTGCGCTGTTTGAATCGCCTCCATCTTGGCTTCTATCCGCCTCTCCACCTCCTCGCACAGCAATCTCATCTCTACAATATGTTTATCAGGCAACAAAAGTTAACCGACCGACGGATCTACCTACCAGACACCGGACCGTTCAACGCCTCGGCACACGCTCCGACGTCCTCTATAGGACCCTCCACGGCCATTTTGGGTCTAACTGGTTCCTTAGCGCCGACACCTGATTCTGCAGTGCTGTCATTTGCCCTTGCAACATCGACGACGTCGCGATGTTACGCTCTGCTCCCGTGACACGACACAGCAATAGCTCTGAGTCGGGCTCGATTGTCTCAACGTGGCTCTGAAGATCAATCACATCTCCTTCTGTCACAACCTGGCGCGTCTTGATATTGTTGACCATCTCTTGCAAGACAGTGACACGATCCTACAATGTTCATCAGTGGCAAGTCAGCATGACGATAATCACTACATGGCTCGATGCCCTTGGTAGGCCCCTCGGCTTCAGAGCTAACACACTCTGTCATGCGTGTAAAACAAGGTTCAACGAACACGGCTCACTGGTGTATACCGCGGGATGATGGAATTAGAAGGCGTTCCAGCCATCGACAAACAAATTCGAATCTCGTCGAGCACACGTTCAACGAGGTTGGACTCTCCACCTAGACCTTGGACCAGCACCATTCAGTGAGTAAATCCACTTACCTCGGACGAAAAGACAAGACGCGGCATCGGCCAAGTCTACCGTAGCACCTCCTTCACCATGCTCAGCAGACACCCTCGCGAGCCAACGTGGTAGTTTCCAGCACACACCCAAGAGGCTACGTGCACTACGTTCACCGTCACGCCCATACAACGCCAAACATAATGCATAAGCAGTCACCCCTCGTTGCCTCCTTCAACTACCTGTCCGCGCAAAACTATCTTCTGTTGTACGAGTCGTTATACAGAACACTACTCACCATCTCCATGGACGGAAAATGTTTCAGGAGGAACTTTATCACTAGACTGGGATTATTGATTAGCGACTTTGGGGAACCGTATGCTTCACAGTCGTCCTGCAAACCTCCACGTCTACTTCACCAGTCTGGACGTCCCTGCCGTCTGGAGAGTATGTCATATCGACTAGATTGGGACAGGCGAGCCAACCTCTCCATGGGAATGGCTCCCAGGCTTATGCACGTTACACCAACACGCACGTCCCGACGCCAGTATCGCTCAAATTGGCTCCACCGCGGCGCTGACTTATCCTTGAGCCCTTCAAGTACGGCAACGAGTGGTGACAATGCAAGATGTGTTGACTCTGTCGAGCCGACATCAATGAGAACAAGGGAATGCTACCGTCACCAAATGCTTGGTGTCCTGCAATTCACATTGTGTCCGTCTAGGCTCGACAGGTGGCAGGTTACACCTGTTGAATCCCCCAATACAATGTTGCTGACGGCTTGCGCGATGAGCTGATACGTTTTCCTTGGCAGTCATCAGTGATACTGAGCTCCGTTAATACATCTGACCCTTCTCATTCAGGCCAGTTTGTTCACGTTCTCATTGTTCCAGGTCACATTTTCATTCTTGTTGTCACCATGGATTAGGGTGGCGCGTGGGTCATCTGGAGTTATGAGGAGGTAGATTGGACGGCTCAGATACTATGTCTGTTGTCTTATATTTGTAGCACTCATGCGGATTCGCCTCGTCTACGGCCAGGGTCCCCGTTTTTCAATCCATTCCGAGTCGTCGCTTGACCTACTCAATATTTCCCGTCGTCTTCCACGCATTTGGATGCGGTCATCATTGATTTGGCGTATCCAAACCACCGGCGCAGTCCCTTGATTCAACCCCCTAGTTTCCTAGGTTGGTATCTAGGCTTGGTGTGCTCGTTTCGTCCATGCGCCCATCCCTAATATTTTCAACATGTTTTCTGCCACTATGGATGACGCCTTGGACGTGCATTGTTCCGTCTAAACCATGATACATGATGCTCATCTCCAACTCCTCCGTGTGGGCCCTTTAGCTCCCTTTTGCCTCGACTCCTTTTGGACGCGTACGGGCGCCCTCTGCATCTTTCGCTGCTTCTTCCCAGCCTCCGTGCCACCCGTAGATGATTACATCGTCGACCCGTGGTTGTTCTGCTCGACTCCGCCTATGCATGTATGCTAGTCGAGGAGTCTCTTGTCTCATCGCCTTGCCTATACGCATGGTCCCAGACTCGCTTCGGGAACGGAGAACCGTGCGCCAGACGTGTATTAGTATGCCTGCGGGTGGATATCCTTTTTTCCCTCGTCTCAGTATCCTTACCACTGTCGTAAGATCCCATTTTCACCGTGAGGTTGTTCTGCTGGACTCGAGCCATTCTATGACTCGCTTCATTCTCTCACATGACGGTTCGTGGTACGAGTCTCAGACTTGCGATTGGGAAGCCGCATTAGAGATATTGTTCCACAGACTTATGTGAGTTTCCTAGAAACGTCCAGACCCCAATGGGCCAATCTTGGAGAGTTGATTCAGCATCTATACCGCCGAATATTTGGGCGAACAGCATGTATAATATGTCCACTCATTGTAACTCGTCAACATCAACAACAATAATTACCTCTACGAACTCTGTGGGTCAGGCCATAACAGTGACATCAGTAATGATTCCTACACCTACACCGCCAACGAGTACGGCATCTCCTTCCACCTCGTTGTCACGATCAGACACTGCAGGTGTCGTTGGAGGTGTTGTTGGAGGTGTAGGTGTGCTATCGCTGATAATTGGCACAGGCTCTTTTTGTTGGAGGAAGTGTAACCAGCAACTGCCTCCTTCAAGAACGGGTGAAAATGCCTCGATGTCTGCAGTCACGCTGTACACTCTCACACATCCTGGTCGCATACCTTGTGAGCATGTTATTGATGCCTCACGAATTTAACCCTAAATACATCCATTCAGTCCTCTTTTAACTTCACCCAACAAGCCAGGAATCAAGCTACTAGTACGAATTTCATCTCGGACTCTGAACCATTCTCAGACGCAGGACCGTCTTACCCATCGCGCGACATGTCAGACCTCTTGCTATCTGGTCCACTAATTTGAGGCATGAGGACCTGGGACCCATGCAACCGCTGGGTTGTTCGGTTTCCGGGAGACTTCCTCTTGCATACAACCCAAAGTAGGGACCAGCACCTCATCCTCAGGCTCGTCCCCTACTTCAGCTGATCATGACACACTCTGTGACGCCACCTACGATCCCACACCCACAACCGAAATAGAAATACTTTTTTATACATGTTATGGCGGTAATGAGCATGGCTGTGTGACTAATACAGATGACTCGGCTAAAGGAGAACCACCATCCGGCCTCAACTTCTTTCGCCCACGTTGTGCCGCATATTGGCCTTGGGCGTAAACACGCACGAAAAGACTATGGAGCACAAGGAGAGCCTTGTGATCAAAGAGGTCGTTACTCACCCAACTCAACTTGGCTCTGAGTTATCGCCAGAATCAGATAACAGTACAGCCGCCATCTGGGACATGGCCACTCACTCACTCCTTCGTCGATGCAAACACGAGGGCTTGGTAGTGGAAGTGAAAATACGCACCACAAGGAGACCAAATCGAGACAGCAATTCCAGTTTCCATTTGAGTGTGGGACTGCAGCGATGGCCACTTGATTGCAGACATTATTCCTGTGGGCATAGCCCCACTCCTCAACACGACCTACAACAGTATTAATGAGATGACCTTCAAGGTGTAAAACGGCTTGAAATTCACCTTCGCACATAGCATCGCTAACAAGGTATGTCTATCACTGCCGAAAAAAAATGCGAGAGGGGCACACCATTTGGCAAGGTCGGCTTGTTTTTCCTCCGTGTATAGGCCCTTGAGAGAGCGTCACACAGACGATGATCAGTTGAGATCGTTGTATTTCAAACGCCACACACCACTCCGCTTATAGAATGGGCTGTGTTTGAGCAAGTCCATTGGTATCCAAGTTGGGGTGTACTTTATTCCCGAGTTGCTGCACTTCCTCGCCGCCGATCCGAGCTGTCTCGTTGTCGGTGGGATGATAGTCGATGTGGACGTGCTGCCCTATCCGGGTCAACTGAAAACCTGTGACCGTCGCTTTCCCGCGAGATATCATTCCGCCCACGTACGGTCCAGTGAGTACCCAACACGCATCCAGATGGACCGACACTGAAAAATGGTACATCGTATGGGAAATTGTAGGTTATATTTATGCTTTCATCCACCTGTTTGGGGGGTGTAAAGATACGGAAAACACAAGGCGATGGAACGTGTGTGCATCGATCTATATCAGGCATGGGTGGCGCGTATATGACAAAATGGAACGGAGGGGAATGTACCACAGCTTATCCATTGATTCACTCCACTGCACTTTTACACTTTCGCCGATAAACATATCGCTGGTGATGACTGGTGCGTACCCATGAACTGGGGT
This sequence comes from Tylopilus orsonianus, assembly GCA_038089095.1. Classification (NCBI taxonomy): domain Eukaryota; kingdom Fungi; phylum Basidiomycota; class Agaricomycetes; order Boletales; family Boletaceae; genus Tylopilus; species Tylopilus orsonianus. The sequence continues at coordinate 23,393 of JBBPKE010000114.1, read as the reverse complement.
CAAGTGTACGCTGAGAGCTGTGCAAGACCATACCGCCCCCATTGAGATTGATACTGCAAGTGGTGTATGGACAGTAACGTTCTCAACCAATGGAAAGCATATTCTGAGTGGCAGCTATCATGGGGTTAGCATGCGTCGAGTGGAGGATGGGAAGGAAATAGCGAAAATGAAAGTGGGGTATGTGCTGATTGCCGCTGTCTCGGAGGACGGCAAATGGATCGCAGCGGGGACATACGAGGGTTGGCTGTTCATCTGGGACGCGAACACGCACAAACAGGTCTTGGAACACAATGAGAGCAACATAATCAACGCTGTCAATTTCTCGCCCGACTCGACTCGACTCGTCGCTGGATCAGATAATGGCACAGCCACCATCTGGGACATTGCAACTTGCCAACTCCTTCGTCGGCTTGAACACGAGGGTTGGGTACTGGCAGTAAAATTCTCACCACAAGAAGATCAAGTTGCAACAGCCACTCGTAGTTCAATTCGAGTTTGGGACAGCAGTCATGGTCTCTTGCTCACAGAAATCCCTGTGGGAGTAACACCATGGTACAACACAGGTCTTCTCTGGCTCCGTAACCATCTTTTTTCTTTCTCTGATGGTAAAATCAGGGAAATTGAAGCATCTACCGGCTCAACTATTTTTGAATGGCCAGTTTCAGATACTGATGAGTACTCGAACATTGCTCTGCCACAACATGGGGAATTCATTGCATGCTCCTCAAAGCATGCTGTTGTGTTTTGGGACCTATCAACATACTCCCAGCTTGCTTTAATCCATCACACTTCTCAAGTATATTCAATTGCATTCTCGCCGGATGATCAACTCTTTGCCATTGGTGGAGATGAAGGGAAAATTGTTGTCCAGAGTGTATCTGATATTATGGTTAGTATCATCCCTCTGAATCACGGTGTACTTAATCTAACTATCTTTCTCTTGATTCAATTCATTTTCTTTGTCACTTCAATAACATGCTCTCTAAAAGCCAGATGTTCACAATCGCCTCCGCTTGGTGATCGAGATGGAACATGACTGGCGCTGGTATCACCCTCAGCTTTTGCAAGCCCTATGGGCCCGTGACACAGTGTGGTAGCCTATAAAGATGGTTTATTTCGAGCAAAGTATATATTATTTTATTTGTCATTGCATGAGGCATATCACCAAGCTCTATTGCCCTAGTTGCTACACAAACCCGTCATACTAAGCCTTTCCGCCTCTATCCCCGCATGAATTATCTACCTTCTATGGTGAAGGCACACGCCCGTAGCAATATTTATAGCACTCATCTGCGTGGGAGAAACAAACAGGGGTAGTGAGTCTACCATACATCATGTAATCATGCACTATGCTGGCAATTTTGTATATGCGAACCACACTGACACGGTGTGGCAGCCCAGGAATAGTAACTTCTTTGTGTTTTCCTTGGGACCGTTTCGGTGGCCCACTGAGTTCAGTATGTACATCTTCCTGTGCTTCCACTTGTTTCGAATTCTGACTGGTATTCTTTGCTCTGCAGTCCGTCCTACTTCAAGGTTCCCTCAAGTAATTATTTCAACGCTTGGGTGTGATAGCCAGAGTCCTCCAAGCTCCGACGCCATCACTAATGTCCCTGAGCTCCTTTATGAGAACGGCTTCGAGGTTATCCACGTTAGACCAGCACTCACGTCCTGTCGTCAGTGTCGCTTGCATTGGCTCCTCCGCGACCCCGACTTATCCTCGCAGTATAGCAACACGTTGTGATGATGCAGATGTGTTAACTCTGCCGAGCCAACATAAATGAGAGTGGGAGAATGCTACCGTCACTAAATGATTGGTATCCTGCAATTTACATTGTGTCCGTCTAGACTCGATAGGTAACAGGTTAGCCCAATAGACTCTCCCAATATAATCCTGCTGACAACTTGCGCAATGAGCTATTACGTTCAAGTTTTCCTCACTAGTCATCTGCGATACTGAGCTCCGCTACCATCTCCGTCCCTCTCAATCAGACTGGTTTTGTTCACGTTCTCATCGTTTTAGGTCACATTTTCATTCTTGTTGACGTCGTGAAGTAGGGTGGCGGGCGGGCCGTCTGGAGTTACGAGGTCGATGGAACGGCTCACGTAAGTCTATTGTCTCACATGTGTAGGATCCGTGCTAATTTGCCTCATCTACAGCTAGGGTCCCCGTTTCGTTTCAATTCATTCCGGCTCGTTGCGCGAGCCACTCAATGTTCCCCGTCTTCTCCCATGCATTTCAATGCGGCCACCATTGATTTACAGTATCCATATCACCGGCGCCATCCTCTGATCCGATCTCCCGGCATTCTAGGTCATTATCTTGGTTTGGTGTGATCGTTTTGTCCACGCGCTGATCCCTACTATTCTCAGTATGTTTGCTACCACTATAGACGATGCCTTCGACGTACCCTGTGCCACCTGGATCATGATGCTCGTCTCAAGCTCCTCCAGGTGGAGGTTTTGGCTCCCTTTTCCTTGACTCCTTTTGGACGCGTACGAGCGCCCTCTGCACCATTCGCCGCCTCTTCCCAGCCTCAGTGCCTCCAGTGGATGATCACGTCGTTAGCGCGTGGTCGTGCTGATCGACGTCTCTTCGTCTCAGGCTTATCGCCTTGACCATCCACCCTGGCGTTCAGACGCGTTCTTCACCATTCTAGACCGCTCACGCGCGTCCTTGTCGTTGCCGGATGCTGCGGCACTTGCTGCAAATCTGCTGATTCTGGCTCTGGATCGCGAGATAGACAACGGACGGCGCTGAGTTCCATTCGGCCAGCATGCACATAAAAAGAGGGGGTATGCACGGATGCACGATGCATTCACCTGATAGGGATCCGATCTTTGTTCTCCCCCCATGTCATTCCGCTAAGGTCGACGTGTGAACACAGACTCGTTTCGCGAACGGAGAACGCGTGCTAGTGCCCTAGATGGCCTAGTATGAGTATGCCGGTGTGCGAGCTGCTCGTACATGCTGGGAAACACCGTGGTATGCAACTTGGTCCTTGTTGGTAATAAGCGCTCTGTTATCTAATGTCGGAATCATGACTCGGTCCCTCCTGCTTGTCACTTGGAATTGTCGCCAAGGGACACTTTGGCGACATTAGTGGCTCTGCAATAACGTTTAGTATGAGTGAGATGCTGGTCTCGACGTTGGGATGTCCTCGCTCGATGACGACAGCTGCAACAAGAGTCAGAACCAATGTTGAGTAGCGAGTCTGCAATGGGAACGCCGTCCTACACAAGGACCGCAGAGCAAGTGCGACTCGCAAGACAACCATCGTGTTCACCTCATGGATCAGTTCGAATTCAACGCTCTCACTAGCCCCCCGACATTGACAAGAATACATATCACATACACTTGCATCTACGTTCAACATCCTAGCACAACCTCATCACCCACATAGACTCTCCAGGCATCAGAGTGAAAAAGAAATTTAAAAAAAAAGAAGGGAAAAGCAGAGAAAAAGAAAATAGGTAAAATCGCCAGCCTTGCAGTACATTCAGAGTAGTACAATCAAAAAAACGTGGGGATGTTTTAGGAAAATGCCAACGCAGACCATGTCGCTGCAGCGTCAATCGCCATCGCTGCTGCCGTATGGGCGACCGTGAACATGGCCGTCCGAGTGCGTTTCTTGGGTCGAGCGGGCTCGACAGTCAGCCTAGATGGGGACACATGAGAAACAGGAACGTCGGAAATCGAACGGTTAACTTGAGCCCAGTCAAACCAAGGAACATCCCTCAGGAGAATATCCTTCACGACAGGCGGTGGGACAGGTTCCACAACCTCGAGAGTCTCTTCTTCAACTACCTCGTTATCGTCTCGTTTGCGTTTCGAGGACTTTGCAGACCAGATAGCGAGTCGTCGGATCGAGATCAACCCCACAAACGGCAAGACAACCAACCTCTACCTCAACAACTACCTCCAACGCATTCATTGCCTCTGTGCGCACTCTCCGAGTCGCTTCCATCTTGGTTTCTATCCGACTCTCCACCTCGCGCAACAATCTCATCTCTACAATCTGTTTATCCAGCAACAGAAATCAACCGACCGACGGATCCACCTACCAGACACCAGACCGTTCAACGCCTCTGCACATGCCTCGACGTCCTCTATAGGACCCTCCACAGCATTTTTGGGCTCGTCTAACTGGTCCCTTAGCGCCGACAACTGTTCTGCAGTGCCGTCATTTGCCCCTGCAACATTGACAGCATCGCGATGTTACGTTCTACTCCCGTGATACGACACAGCAAGCGCTCCGATTCAGGCTCGAGTTCTCAACGTGGCTCTGAAGGTCAATCACATCTACCGCACAGCCTGGCTCGTCTCGATATTGTTGACCATCTCTTGCAAGATAGTGACATGATCCTATACTGTTCATCAGTGGCAAGTCAGCATTACGATAATCAACACATGCCTCGATGCCATTAATAGGCCCCTTGGCCTCAGAGCCAACACACTCTGTCATGGCCTTTGCAGTGGATGGAGAGGAGGGACGCGATACGGCAGAGGAGGCAGAGGAGGCGGGTGAGGCATCTGCGAAATCCCAAAGTCGGACGGATAGAAATGCTAAACAGCCCGCAGATAGGGAAAAAAGGCGGTGGTGGCGGCGGAGGAAGGCGGTGCACCAGCTCGATGAGCGCATCATTAGACGGAGGCGTGTTCCTACTCTAGCAAGTAGGCCTGAGCGCCGACCGGTTCGGGTATGCGGTCAGCCTCGGGCTCGGGCGCCACGGGCACCTCCGACAGACCGGTTTCCACTTCGAGCAACGAACGCCGAGGAGAGTCAAGTCGGGAGATAGGCCATGCACCAATAACGGCAGGCCCGGATTGCTGTGCCTCCGAGGGTGGGGACAGCGATGGCGTAGATTTCCATTGGTAAATGAGAGAGCGAGGTCAAAAAAGGTTCGAGGACGATGACGGCGTGGGAGGCCGGTCGGATGACACCAGCCGAGGGAGGTGAGCCCGTGTCCTCCAGCTCGAGCAACTCGTCCGGCCCAGGCGAGTACGAGACAGCATCGTGATACATCTCTCGTATGAAACTGCGGAATGCCGGAATTTTGACTGACGTCTTTCCCTGAGCGTCTCGAAGGACAGCAGGTACACACGCGTGTTCATCATCCACATCGGAATCCACCTCGGACGGCGAAGACGTCCCGTCAGTGGAAACCGAAATAACAGAAAGATGGGGAGAGTCAGACTCGATAAAGGAAGTACCCTGAGAGAGGAGACCATAGCAACCTGAGCAGGGCTTGCGCGGCCTCGAGAGAACGGGACCCGGAGGGTCAAAAGGGGTCATCGTGCAGACCTTGGACGGCTCAAAAGACGAGCTGCCACTCAGGAGTTCCACGCGGAACGTGGCAGGGGAAACATAATATGAACTAGCACTGACCGCCTTGCCAAGCGTCAGCATGTCACCGTCGACCAGCAAGGCCCCCGCCCTGGGCTAGAGCACGCTCGACTGAGTCTCACCCAGCCGCAAGAGATGGGTGCCATGCTGCGAGTGGAGGTCGACGATGTAGACCTGTGCGTTACCGTTAGCCCCCATCCACAACCATCCCAGACCCTACATGCATACCTGACCACTGTCGGAAAAGACGAGCTTGGCATGCCTGGCACCGACAACCTGGCAAACACACACAAACAAGTTTTCGAACACGGGGGCGCCACAATTGACCGGGTCGATTTCTCGCCTGACTCGACCCAACTCGTCGCTGGATCGCATAATAACACAGCCGCTATCAGAGACATTGCAACTCGCCGACTCCTTTGTCGACTCGAACATGGAATTCTCTGGCCGCAGTGAAATACTCACCACAAGGTGATCGAATCGCCACAGCTAATCGTCGTTCCATTCGAGTCTGGGTTAGCGACAGTGGTCTCTTGCTCGCAGACATCTCTGTGGGAGTAACCTCATACTACAACACAGGTCTCCTCTGGCTCGGCGACCCCGTCTTTGCCCTCTGATGATAAAATTAAGGAAATTGAAGTATCCACTGGCTTAACAATTTCTGAACAGCCAATTTCAGATACTGACTTCTTTTCGGCCATTGCTATGCCGCAACATGGTGAATTCATCGCATACTCCATAAACGATGCGATCATGTTTTGGGACCCATCAACACGCTCCCAGCTTGCTTACATCCACCACCCTTCTGAAGTACGTTCAATTTCGTTCTCGCCGGACAATCAACTCTTCGCTATTGATGGACACGATGAGAAAATTGTCATCCTGAGTGTATCCAACATTATGGTCAGTATCATGTCTCTGAATCATGGTGTATCTAACCAGACTGTCTCTCTTATGGTCCAATTCACTTTCTTTGTCACTTCAACAACACGCTCTTCAGAAGCAAGATGTTCACAATCGCCTCCGCTTGGTGATTGAAATGGAATACGATTGGCGCCAGGACGACCCTCAGCTATTGCGAGCCCTGTGGGGCCATGACACGGTGTGGTAGCCTGTAATCACGGTCCAATCTGAGCAAGGTGTGTATCATTTTGTCTGTCATTGCATAAGACATGCCACTAAGCTCTATTGCCTTATTTGCTACACGAGCCCGTCATACCGAGCCTTTCTGCCTCTATACCCCCATGGATTACCTACCTTCTATGATGAGAGTACGTGTCCGTAACGATATTTATAGTGCCCATCTGTGTGGGAGAAACGAACAGGAGTAAGTCTACCATACATCATGCAATCACGCGCTATGCTGGCAATTGTATATGCGAACCACCCTGATATCGTGTGGTGGCCCAGGGATAGTGACTTCGGTATGTTCTCCTTGGGACGGTTCCGGTGGCCCACTGAATTCAGTATGTACATCTTCCTGCGCTCCCACTTGTTTCGAATCCTGGCCTGTACTCTTCGCTCTGCAATCCGTCCTGCTTCAAGGCTACCTCAAGTAATCATTTCAACACTTGGGTTTGATAGTCAGAGTCCTCCAAGCTCTGACGACATCACCAACCCCTCTTAACTCCTTTATGAGAATGGCTTCCGGGTTATCCACGTCAAACCAGCACGCATGTCCCGTCACTGATGTCGCTCGTATTGGCTCTTCCTCGACCCAGACTTATCCTTGAGCTTTCCAAGTACGGCAACGAGTGGTGATGATGCAGATTGCTCGGTGTTTTGTAATTTACGCTGTTTCTGTCCAGGCTCAACAAGTGGCAGGTTACCCCATTGACATTCCAATACAATGCTGCTGACAGCTTGGGCAATGAGGCGATATACTTTCCTTACCAGTAACAGGGAATACCGAGCTCCGTTACCACCTCCTACCCCTCTCATTGTTCTGGCCTGTTTTGTCCATGTTCTCATCGTCTTAGGTCACGTTCTCACTCTTGTTGACGCCGTGGGTTGGGGTGGCGCGTGGGTCATCTGGGGTTACGAGGTCGGTTGGACGGCTCACGTAAGTCTATCGTCTCGCATTTGTAGCGCTCGTGCTGATTTGCCTCATCTACACCTAGGGTCCCCGTGTTGTTTCAATTCATACCGGCTCGTTGCTTGACCCACTCAATATTTACCGTTGTCTTCCATGCATTCGGATGCGGTCATCATTGATTTGGCGTATCCAAATTTTCGGCGCAGTCCCTTGATTCAGTCTCCTAGTTTCATAGGTCGATATCTAGGCTTGGTGTGCTCGTTTCTTCCATGTGCTCATCCCTAATATTTTCTGCATGTTTTCTGCCACTATGTACCACGCCTTGGACGTGCATTGTTCCGTCTGGATCATGATGCATGATGCTCGTCTCAAACTCCTCCGGGCGGACCCTTTAGCTCCCTTTTGCCTCGACTCCTTTTGGACGCGTATGAGCGCCCTCCGCACCTTTCGCTGCCTCTTCCTAGCCTCCATGCACCTGTAGATGATTACATTGTCGCCGCGTGGTCGTTCCGCTCGACTCCGCCTATGCATGTATGCAAGTCGAGTAGTCTCTTTGTCTCATCGCCTTGCCTATCCGACCCTGGCATCCGGACACGTTTTTCACCTTTCTAGACCGTTTACGTGTGTCCTCGTTTAGTTGTCGTTGCTGGACCCTGTCCATACATTCGTGCCACCGCGGACAGGTGGTGATGTTGACATGGTGCTCGCTGCAGATCCACAGGCTCTGACTCTGGCTCTGGATCGTGAGATGAACACGGATGGCGCTAAGTTCCACTTGACCAGCATGCACCTGAAAAAGGCGTGCACGGATGCACTGTTCATTCAGTTGGCATGGATACGATTCTCCGCCCATGTCACTCCAGGTTGACGCATGGATCCAGGCTCACTTCGGGAACGGAGAACGCGTGTGCCAGACGTGTATGAATATCCCTGTGAGTGGATAAACCCTTTTCCCTCGTCTCAGTATCTTTACTGCTATCGTGCATCACCATGAAATTGTTCTGCTCAACTCGAGCCATTCTATGAGACTCGCTTCATTCTCTCATATAACCGTTCGTGGTACGAGTCTCATGCTTGCGATTGAGAGGCCGCCTTTGAAATATTGTACCACAGGTTTTTGTGAGTTTCCTAGACACATCAAGACCCTAATGAGCTAATCGTGTAAATTTGATTCAGTGTCTATACCACCGAATATGCGGGCGAACAGCAGGTATAATACGTCCACTCACTGCAACTCGTCAACATCAACAACAATAATCACCTCTACGAACTCCACGGGTCAGGCCATAGCAGTGACATCGGTAATGACTCCTACGCCTACACTCCCAACGGGTATAGCATCTCCTTCCACCCCGTTGTCACGATCAGACACCGCAGGTCTCCCTGGGGGTGTCGTTAGAGGCGTATGCGGGCTATCCCCGATAATTGGCACTGGCCTTTTTTGTTGGAGGAAGCGTAACCGGCGACTGCCTCCTTCGAGAACAGGTGAAAATGCCCCGATGTCTGTAGTCACGCCATACATTCTCATACATCCTAGTCGCGTACCTTGTGAGCATGTTATCGATGCCTCTTCACGAATTTAACCCTAAATACATCCTTTCAGTCCTCTTTCAACTTTACTCAACGAGCCAGAAATCAAGCTGCTAGTATGAATTTCATCTCGGACTCTGAACCATTCTTAGACGCAGGATCGTCTTATCCATCGCGCGACACGTCGGAGCTCTTACTACCTGGACCTCTAACCCGAGGCATAAGGATCTTGGACCCATACAACCACTGGGTTGTTCGGGTTCTAGGAGATTCCCTCTTGCGCACAAGTCAAAGTGGGGACCAGCACCTCATCCTCATGCTCGTCCCCTACCCTAGCTGATCGTGGCACATTCTGCAATGCCACCCACGATCCCGCACCCACAACCAAAATAAAAAGAGACACTTTTTTCTACATGTTTTGGTAGTAATGAGCATGATTGTGTGACCAATGTTGAGCACTAAGGTATACCACGACGCGATCAGCTATGGGTAGTCGTAAGTCTCTGTCAATTACCAATTGAAAGATGTCTCACCTCAGTCGCGACAACACGAACTAAGGAGAGAAAGAGGAGCAAGAAAATTTCTCTTGGCATCGACCCCGTCACGTGTGGGAGTAAACGTATCATAACAAGAGGTCAAGAATGGTATCGAGCTGGACGAAACTGTCGTGCAAAGAGAGGAGAATGTCTGACCCAATTAGGCTATCACCAATAATCAATACAGATGATTCGGCTAAAGGAGAGCCACCATCCGACCTCAGCTTCTTTCGCCCATGTTGTGCTGTATATTGGCCTTGGACACAAACACGCATGAAAAGATCATGAAGTACAAGGAGAGCCTCGTGATCAAAGAAATCGATTACTCACCCAACTCAACTCAGCTCTGAGTTGTCGCCAGGATCGGATAACAGTACAACCAACATCTGGGACACGGTCACTCGCCCACTCCTTGGTCGATGCGAACACAAGGGCTTGGTAGTGGAAGTGAAAATACGCACCACAAGGAGATCGAATCGAGACAGCTATTCCGGTATCCATTTAAGTGTGGGACAGCAGCAATGGCCACTTGCTTGCAGACATTATTCCTGTGAGCATTGCCCCACTCCTCGACACGGCCTACAACAGCATTAATGAGATGGCATTCAAGGAGTAAAACGGCTTGAAATTCACCTTCGCACATAGCATCACTAACAAGGTATGTCCATCATTGCCGAAAAAAATGCGAGGGGCACACCATTTGACAAAGTCGGCTTGTTTTTCCTCCAGGTATGGGTCCTTGAGAGAACGTCAGACAGACGGTGATCAGTTGGGATCGTTGTATTTCAATCACCACACACCACTCCGCTTCCAGAATGGGCTGTGGGTGAGCAAGTCTGTTAATATCCAAGTTGGGGTGTATCTTATTCCCGAGTTGCTACACTTCATCGTCGCCGGTCCAAGCTATCTCGTTGTCAGTGAGATGATAGTCGATGTGGACGTACTGCCCCATCCAGGTGAATTGAAACCCTGTGACTGTCGCTTTCCCGCGGGATATCGTTCCCCCATGTATGATCCAGTGAGTACCCAACATGCATCCAGATGGACCGACATTGAAAAATGGCATATCGTATGGAAAATTGTAGGTTATATTTGTGTTTTCATCCACCTGTTTGGGGGGTGTAAAGATATGGAAAACACGAGGTGATGGAGCGTGTGTGCATCGATCTATATCAAGCATGGGCGGCGCGTATAGTATGATAAAATGGAACGAAGGGGAACGTACCACAGCTTATCCACCGAATTACTCCATCATACTTTTACACTTTCGCGGACGAGCACATCACCTACGATGGCTGGTGCGTACTCGTGAACGAGGGTCAAGTAGATGCTGAGAGCGGCATAAGGCCGTTTTGCGCCCATTGAGATTGATACTGCAAGTAATGTATGGGGGGTGACGTTCTCAGCCAATAGCGAGCGTCTTGTGAGTGGCAGTCGTCATGGGGTTAGCGTGGGACGAGTGGAGGACGGGGAGGAAATAGCGAAAATGGAAGTGGGGGATATCAACTGTGTCGCCGTCTCGGAGGACAGTAAATGGATCGCAGCGGGGACAATGGAAGGCTCGCTGTTCATTTGGGACGCAAACACATACAAAAAAGTCTTCGAACACAAGGAGAGCAGCATAATCAATGGGCTCGATCTCTCTCTCGACTCGTCTCGACTCGTCGGCGGATCGGATAATCGCACAGCCACCATCTGGGACATTGCCACTTGCCAACTCCTCGGTCGACTCGAACACGAGCATTGGGTAATAGCAGTGAAATACTCACCGCAAGGAAACCAGATTGCAACAGCCACAAGTAGTTCAATTCTAGTCTGGGACAGCAGCGATGGTCTCTTGCTCGCAGACATCTCTGTGGGAGTAACTTCATTCTACAACACAGGTCTCCTCTGGCTCGACGACCACCTCTTTGCGCTCTCTGATAATAAAATCAAGGAAATTGAAGCATCCACTGGCTTAACTATCTTCGAATGGCCAGTTTCAGATACTGTCCACTACTCGAACATTGCTCTACCACAACACGGGGAATTTATTGCATGCTCCTCAAAGCATGTTGTCGTGTTTTGGGACCTATCAACACACTCTCAACTTGCTTTCATACAGCACCCTTCTGAAGTACATTCAATTGCATTCTCGCCAGACAATCGATTCTTTGCCATTGGTGGACTTGATGGGAAAATTGTCATCCAGAGCGTATCTCACATTATGGTCAGTATTACGTCTCTCAATCATGGTGTATCTGACCAAATTATCCTTCTCATGATCCAATTCATTTTCTTTGTCACTTCAACAACACACTTTCCAGAAGCAAGATGTTCACAATCGCCTCCACTTGGTGATCGAGATGGAGCACGACTGGCGCTGGTATCACCCTCAGCTATTGGGAGCCCTGTGGGGCCGTGACACGGTGTGGTAGCCTGTAATTACGGTCTATCTGAGCAAGGTATGTATCATTTTGTTTGTCATTGCACGACACATACCATCAAGCTCCATTGCCTTAGTTGCTACACGAACCCGTCATACCAAGCCTTTCTGCCTCTATGCCCACATGGATTACCTACCTTTTATGATGAAGGCACACGTCTGTAGCAATATTTATAGCACCCATCCATGTGGGAGAAGCGAACAGAGGTAGTAAGTCTACCATACATCGTGTAATCATGCACTATGCTGCCAATTGTATATGCGAACCACGCTGATACCATGTGACAACCCAGGGATAGTGACTTCGATATGTTCTCCTTGATACGGTTTTGGTAGCCCACTGAGTTCAGTATGTACATCTTCCTGCCAGTGCACTCTCACTTGTTTCGAATCCCGACGTGTACTCCTCGCTCTGCGATTCGTCTTGCTTCAAGGCTCCCTCAAGTAATCATCTCAACGCTTGGGTTTCATAGTCAGAGTCTTCCAAGCTCCCACGCCATCACCAATGCCTCTCAACCCGTTCATAAGAATGACTTCCGGGTTATCCACGTTAACCTAGCACGCACGTCCCGTTGCCAGTGTCGCTCGTATTTGCCCCACCACGACCGCGACTCATCCTCGAGCTTTCCAAGTACGATGACGAGCGGTGATGATGTAGATTGCTTGGTGTCTTGTAATTTACATCGTATCCGTCTAGACTCGACAGGTAACAGATTACCCCCATAGACTCTCCCAATATAATCCTGCTGGCAACTTGCGTGATGAGCTAATACGTTCTAGTTTTCCTCACCAGTCATCAGCGATACTGAGCTCCGCTACCACCTCCGACCCCTCTCAGTCAGACTGGTTTTGTTCACCTTCTCATCGTTTTAGGACACATTTTCATTCTCGTTGACGTCGTGGATTAGTGTGGCGGATGGGTCATCTGGAGTTACGAGGTCGGTTGAACGGTTCACGTAAGTCTATCGTCTCTTATTTGTAGCGTTCGTACTTATTTGCCTCATCTACAGCTAGGGTCCCCGTTTCGCTTCAATTCATTCCGGCTCGTCGCGCGAGCCACTCAATGTTTCCTATTTTCTCCCATACACTCTGATGCGGCCACCATTGATTTACAGTATCCATGTCACCGGCGCCGTCCTCTGATCCGATCTCCTGGACTTCGAGGTCATTATCTCTACTTGGTGTGTTCGTTTCGTCCATGCGCTTATCCATACTATTCCCAGCATGTTTTCTGCCACCGTAGACGATGCCTTGGACGTACACTGTGCCGCCTGGATCATGATGCTCGTCTCAAGCTCCGGGTGGGTGTTTTGGCTACCCTTACCTTGACTCCTTTTGGACGCATACGAAGGCGCTCTGCACTTTTTGCTGCCTCTTCCCAGCCTCCGTACCCCCTATTGAATGACCACATCGTCAACGCATGATCGTGCTGCTCGACTCGACCCATGTATATATGGTAGGTGTGTCTCTTCGTCTCAGGCTTATCGCCTCGACCATCCACCCTGGCGTTCATGCACGTTCTTCACTGTTCTAGACCGTTCACGCGCGTCCTTGTCGTTGCTGGATGCTGTGGCACTTGCTGCAAATCTACTGGCTCTGGCTCTGTATCGCGAGATGGACAATGAACGGCGCCGAGTTCCATTTGGCCAGCACGCACATAAAAAGGGGAGGCATGCACGGATACACGATGCATTCACCCGATAGGGATACGATCTTTGTTCTCTCCCCATGTAATTCTACCAAGGTCGACGTATGCACCCAGGCTCGTTTCGGGAACGGAGAACGCGTGCGAGTGCGCCAGATGGCCCAGTGTGAGTATCTAGGTGGGTGAGCTGCTCGCCCACGCTGGGGAACACCGCGGTAGGCAACTTGGTCTCTGTTGGTAATAAGTGCTCTGTTATCCAATGTTGGAATCATGACTCGGTCCCTCCTGCTTATCACTTGGAATCATCATCAAAGGACGCTTTGGCAACATTGGTGGTTCTGCAACAGCGTTTAGTATGAGTGAGACGCTGGTCTCAACGTCGGCGTGTCCTAGCTCAATGACGACAGTCACAACCAGAGTCGGAAGCAGTATTGAGTGGCGGGTCGGCAATGGGAATGTCGTCCTACACAAGGACCGCAGAGCAAGTGGGACTCACAAGACAACCATCGTGTTCACCTCATGGATCAGTTCGAATTCAACACTTTCACTAGCCCCCCGGCATTCATAAGAATACATATCAACATACACTTGCATCCACGTTCAACATCCTAGTACAACGTCATCACCTACACCGACTCTCGAATCATCAGAGTGAAAAAGAAAAGAAAAAAAGGGAGAGGAGAAGTAGAGAAAAAGAAAATAGGTAAAATCGCCAGCCTTACAGTACATTCAGAGCAGTACAATCAAAAGAACGCGAGGTTTTAGGAAAATGCCAACGCAGACCATATCGCTGCCATCGTATGGGCGACCGCGAACATGGCTGTCCGAGCGCGTTTCTTGGGTCGAGCAGGCTCGACGGTCAGCTCAGGTGGGAACAGATGAGAAACAGGAACGTCAGAAATCGAACAGTTGACTTAAGCCAAGTCAAACCGAGGAACATCCCTTAGGGGAATATCCTCCGCGACGGGC
>JBBPKE010000113.1:5378-39388 GCA_038089095.1 Tylopilus orsonianus | reverse complement strand
AGGAATCAAACAATGGCCCCCTGAATGAAGGGGGACCAGACTTGGAAGAGGAAGCTTTCGGTCCTCCTGCAGGACACATTGGTTAGCTAGGTAATTCTGTCGTACGAGCCGAGATATTAACCTGAGACGAAGGGTTCCCCCGGACTATCGGCCATTTCACCAACTTCTCCAGGGGAAACCCTTGCGCTGACGTGCCCTTTGAGACGACGGAGGAAATCGGCATGAATCTGAGCAACACTGTCAATTCGAATCCATGTCACAGAACTAGATCCCTAGCGCTCTCACCTCCTCGTATATTGCGTTAACCTTGCGAAAAAAATCCATTCTGTCCGATGACCGGGGTGGAGAGCTCATGTCACACATTCGATAGACCCATTTGATGACCTCTTCCTTGGCATTATGGGTGGCATAATTCTTGGTAAGATATTCAGCGACTGTCTCGAAGAGAGCAGTGAAAAAAGCGTAGCATATGGCCCGGTATTCTTGTTGGGCTGCGGGGAATTCTGTCAAGATGTTTGACGGAATGGAATCGCGCTCGGGGAATCCAGATTCATCCAGCTTCGAGCGCAAGTTGATATAAATTACTACGACACCCTTCTTGCTCAGCTGTGGTTTATTGAGCCACCTCAGACGCTGACAAATTAATAGAATTATACACACCTCGGTCATCACCCTCGATTTTCCTGTACCCGAGCTCTGGACGATGGAACAGAACCTGGCACAGTACGAAACATCGCTTTTAGTCTTGAACCGCTTCTCGTTGCGTGTCAAATACTGGTAGAAGCCGTTGACAGCTCTCCCGCGATATGTTGCCTCGAATGATTGTGAGAGCTTTTGATGTACATCTAGTGCAAGTCAATTTATCATATTGGAGAGCCCAAGGGACTGGAAGCAACGAACCAGTTGGGATGATGGCTGTCGGGGGTAGTGAGTATTGTTTGACCGTCGGTCCGGGTCTCTGGAGAATTGCTGAAGATGAACAGCAGCATGCATAAGAACAGAGCAGACGGAGCGTAAACATTGTAACGTACCTAGATTGCGTATGTTGGAGTACGACTTTTTTTCCCAAGCAGTACCGAGCTCCTTTTGTAAAGCTGTATGGGTGTCTAACAGTCTTTTAGCCTCCACCGTCGTGGCATACTTGAGATCCAACTGGTCATCCGAGTTGGTCACGATATACTGGAGAAAGATAAAATAATCGAGGGGTGATCTGAGCGGGCCAAAGATTACTCCTGCAGCGGCTTCGTTTATCGCGTTGTCGAGCCTCTTGTGAGCACTGCTGCCGAAGCGATCTGGCAGAATCTCGAGAGGGTTGTCAGCCATCGTCCGAGTTTGAAACCGCTTCATCTCGACGGTGTCACCTTCATATTACGGGGTCCTAAAATTACTAAGTGCCAATCCGTCAACAACAAAATTTGTGGTCTCCGCGGTTTGTGTATTGTTCCATATTGTTGTTTGGCATCTCCACTGGTTCCAGTTCTAATTCCATCCGTTCACATAACTCTAAGCCCGCCTTCCAATGTGTGTTAGGATCTCTCTTTGGAATACCTCTTTGGAATCCCCTTTGGATTCCTTAACCACTGAGCACAAAGGGGCTCTGCAGCACCCAACCACCGACGCTGGCATGGCTCGCCTCTCTTTTACGCCCTCGAATGCATCTTGCTTGCGCCCCTGTTTTATGCCACACCAGTTCCGTGTCGAGACATACACCACGTCATTATCAATATCACTCGGTCCGTGTCGAGCCACGAGGCCATGCAGAATCCCATGCATGTCATCCCGATTGTCACAAACCCCATTGGTTGCCACTGGCAGCCAGTACTGCCTGTTGAGCAACAAGACGGATGATTCATCATCGTTGGACGCTGACGTCTGCCAAAAATGGAATGGCTGACGACATCGACCCTCGATGATCGCACAATGCACACACGTCCACTGGTTTCATATCGGTATGCCAAATTTCGTGTTTACATGGTCACCACTACTCGAGATCACAGCGGGAGATCGCATGCATCACGTCGCGGTGATGCGTTTAGCACTTGCATTTGCCGGGCTCGCACTGGCACCTATCGAGCGGGTTCAGTCTGTCGCTACGCTCACTGGCACCACCACCACGTACGTCGCACCGCACTTGCAGTTGGCTTCACCGCAGCCTTGGTTCACAGGGAGAGCTTGGATCTGTCGACAAGGGCATACCGTCAGCAGCAAGCCCACCCAACCCATCAAAACATGCCAACGTACGGTCTGCATGTCTTGTCGAGGGATGTGTAACTTGGAGGGATGGATAATTCTTTTTTGGTACGCCCCCCCCCAATCAGGCCCCCCTTTTTATCTACAGCGCTGACAAAGCCGCCGTGATGGAGCGTCACATCAGCGACCAATAGCAATCGTTCAAGATATCGCGCATGAGTGTCACTTGACGTACAGCCGTGGGTCCGGTTTGGGTTCCACCCGAACATCCTACCGGCTCGTTCGGTTTAGACGGGTCCCATCACCGAGCAGGCTCAAACGGGCAACCGCGATACCGGGAAACCGTCTCATGAGGGTCGTACGATGGCGGATCCTGTGTCGGACCGCATCCCAATTCCATATCATCGCAGCTCATCGTCGGGTCGGCTCAACGCATCACCACGGGTCCGCACGAGAACGGCAAGTCGAATACACCCCTTTGCCAGATGTGCATCCTCTTCCACCCTTGTCGAGCGTGTGCGGCGTCCGTCCAACGCTCAGCTAAGCTGCACCCGTTTGGTCCAAGGCGGTGCATAGTACGCTTCCCAACTAGCGGGACGCACGAGCTCGACCCTGGGAGCGGCGTGCACGTGACGGAGAGACCCGAAGCGCAGCAGGCACCGAATGCACCGCGTTCCCAGACTTGAACTTGGTCACACGTGTTGCTTATTTCAGATGGACGGACACCCGCGCTCGTTGAAGTGGGAGTGACGGTCTGGGCCATCATGATGCCACCGAGGCTGGTCGACAGGGCTGCCCCGTGGCGGAGGCAAAAGCTGATCATGCGACTGGCTGTGCGGTACTTGTGCCTACTAGTACTTGCTTGCAGTTTGTCCGAGTGATCTTGGACTCGATCGCGTACTGTACGGTAGCATGGGCAGCTATGACCTTTACTGGTTCACAGGTCCACGAGGCGCTCCCAACTTGTGCGAGGTTGTCATTGGTGACGGTGTGAGTGTGCTAACATTGTAGGGGGTGCTTCTCATCGGCCGTGTCAGCGACACCATCTCACGCGGGCCCCAAATAAGAAGGGGGACAAGCGCAACACGCACGAGAGCCTCCTTGACCACCTCTAGCGTGTCGTTCAACGCAATGACACCTGACATGGTAGGTAGACACCAAAGGGCCACCGTGGTCGCGAGGGAGACGTTTCCTGCGAACACGAAGTCTTTTTACGCTTGAACGATCCACACCCTCCACGACGTGACACCCTGTAGCATCTGCGCATCCGAGTCCATGACGAGTTGTCTTTCACGAGGGTCGTCTGTACATGCCCTCGCGAGCACACCTATAGCATGGCATCTCATTGCTTCGTCCATGCGCCTTGGGCACCATCAGAAGCGAGAATACTGTACTATGGAAACATGACAAAAATAGCAGGGGATTCTCATAATGTGACTAGGTGTCTACTTGCATGGACCTAGGTGTCAGCCTGCCGTGTCACCTACAAGATCTACTGTATAACACGAGTATTGTCACCTATGGTCATTAAAATATCATTTTGGCTACTATTGCGCTGCAACCACCACAATTACATGCGATCTACTATTGGATCAAATATTGCCAGGTGCGTCGTGAATCCGAGGTATGGGTACGTCGTTGGACTTGACAACGTCATATCACCGGGATATCGAGTGGCACCGCGTCGCTTGTCCCGGTCTTACCTTTTCAGCCGAATTTGAGGTCCCGACAAGTCCGTTGACACCCTCGAATGGCTGACCGCTTCTTTTCCTTTGCCACTCCGCACATACGAACCATTGCGCCCATGGACATTCTTGTGCGAGCTTTGCGCCCAACCCAATCATGCGCGCTCAAACGACCTCGGCTCCACACACCAAGGGTATCCGCTTGCTTGCAGGGGCTGTCAAACCAACCTCCTCGAGCCCACCCGGACCGGGTTCTAGTCCGTAAGGCATTGCCGACAGCATCCTGTCAAACAAGGCAGATCGATCATTGTTGGACATGGACATCTGTCAAAAGGTGACATGGTCGACGACATCGAATCCCCCGATCATCGTACAATGCACACTAGGGTTTCATATCTGCACGCCAAATCTGGTATTTACATGGACCCCTTTAATCACCACCAACTCGAGAGCACAGTAGTAAAAAGACGGGGGAGAGGGGGGGGAATCGCATGCATCATTGTCACGGCGACGCGTTTAGCACTTGCATTCACCAGTCTTGCATTCGCCGCTCTTGCATCCACACCTGTCGAGCGGGGTTCAGTCTGTCTTCATGGTCACTGGTACAACCAACCACGTACCCCCCAGCTTTGCATGCGCAATCGGCCGAGCCGCAGCCAGTCCAGTTCACAGGGAGAGCTTGAATCTGTCGACAAAAAAGACCCCACCGTCAGCAGTAGGCACCCATCGAAGCACGCCGGCGTACGGTCTGCATAATCTTGTCGAGGGATGTATGTGTGTTGTCTGGTTAACGGAGGGGATAGATGATTCTTTTTTTCGTACGCCCTCCCAATCAGGCCCCCCTTTTTATCTGCAGCGCTGATAAAGCCTCCGTGATGGGGCGTCACGTCGGCGACGAGTGGCACTTGTCCAAGATATCGCGCATGTCACCTGACGTACAGCCGTGGGTTCCGATTTGACTCCACTCAAACGTCCGCCGGCAACGTTCGATTTAGACAGGTCCCAATCACTGAGCACGCTCGAATGGGCAACTCGACACCAGGGAATCGTCTAATGGGAATTTGTACGAGATGGTGCAAGGGCACCTGATCCATGGGTTCAGACCGCATCCCCAAGTGTTTTTAATCATCGCAGTGGCTGTCGTGTCGGTTGACTGGCCGCCCCACATGGATCACGTACGTATCCACTCACGACTCCGCACGAGCACCCCTTTGCAGGTGCGCACCCCCTTTTTTTTTTTTTTCTCCTCATGTCATCGCGTACTGGATCTAAATCCGCGCTTATCAGATAAGGCGTAGGACCCTGGCATGTGCATGCCAACCAGTGCCTGCGGCGTTGTCCGGTGCCTTGCCAAACGCGAGAGAGATGGGCCCCGACAATTGTCCTCTGAGAACCCTATCGAGCGTATGATGCGTCCGTCCCATGCTCAACCGAACATCCCCCCCGTTTAGTCCGGTATTCGGTTAGTGTTGTTGTCCCCAGCGTCCCCCTACCTGTTAGGTGTTTGGTACGCTTTGCAGCTGGCGCGGGGACGCACGAGTTCGGCTCTGCAGTGGGGAGCGGCGTGCATGTGATGGAGAGAACTGGAAGCGCAGCGGGCGCCGAACGCGCCTTCAATGGATACGTTCTCAGAGTTAAACTTGGCTACATGTGTGGCGTATTTCGGACGGACGTTCGCCTTCGCCGAAGCGGGAGCGACAGCCTGGGCCATCATGCAAGGCTGGTCGATCGGGTGCACCCGTGGCGAAAGTGGACCTCGGAGGCGGATGCCGATCATGCGACTAGCAGTGTGCATCTAGCTTGCCCCGAGTCGAAAGTGACCTCCAACTCGATCGCGTATACAGGTTACTGCCGGCCTCTAGAATAGCATAAATTGCCTTTGGCTGATTGCTTGCTCCCAAGCACGAGGATGCCATCGGATGACGGTGTGAATGTGCTAACATTGTAGGGGGTGTTGCTTCTCATCGGCAAATCTCGACTTTTGAACTCGCTCTAACCCATGGATTGCCCTCGCACGGTATTGCAAATAAATAGTACACCGATCACTACTAACTAACGGAATGAAACATGGGTGCAGGCGGGCCCATTGTGTCGTCCTTGAACCTCGCCCTTGCTGCTGCGACTCAAGCTTCGTGTCCACGTCAACCTCTTTCACGGACGACCCCGCTCTTCGGTACCGAGTTCCTTCAGGGCTCGCTTCGATATTTCGCTTCCCCTCGCCCCGAAATACGTCTTCATCGACGGTCACCTTGTTCGCCAATACGTTCTCCATTGCTTACATTCACCTCGTGACCAGGCTCAACGTCGTGCGGCTCATCGTGCCACCCGTCTTTTTCGCCCTCGAATGCCTCTTCGCTCGCCACCGCTGCTCCTTCGCCAATGCCCCGCCCGCCCATCTCCTTGACCGCACGGCCCGTTTCGACTTGCTGCGGTACGTCATCGTGTTTACTTTGTTCAGGGTGTCCATCGCCCTCGCGAGCTGCCTCGACGGTATGCGGTACGTCCTGCTGCTGTTCCGGTTCCTCTACCCCAAGCGCCCGGCCTTTGTCTGCCACCTCCGCTTCTTCTTCTTTAACATCTTTTTCGTTATTCTCTTTAACCGCCTTGGTAACCCGCGGTACATCGTGTTCACCATCCCCCGCCCAAAACGCATATCCATCAGCCGCTTCCACCTCGTCTCCCGCATGCTCCTCTTCGCTCGGATGATACGGATAGTCTGCCTCGATATCATAATGTCCTTCACCTTCCTCGTCATGCGGATAGTCTTCGTATCCCACCCCGCCTTCGTGCGGGTCGTACTCTTCGTCCTCATCGCTCCAAAGGGCCCTTTCGAGGGTGACCTCGATCCAATATCCGGTGTCGAGCTCAGCGACGGACATGCGCACAACATCAATCAGGTTGAATCTCTGCAGGACGAACCGACGGCCGCGTCAGCGATGGCATTCCCATGCAAGAGTCCCCAAAGAGGGAGGGAGGGAGGGAGGGAGGGGGGGACAAGCGCAACACGCACGAGAGCCTCCTTGATCACCTCCAGCGTGTCGTTCAACGCAATGACCGTCTCCCACGTCTTTGGGGCTATGACGCACAACAGGCCAATATCTTGGGGTGCTTCAAACGCGAGGTCGATACGCCGCAGGATGCACGCGAGCAGTTCGTTTTCGTCTGTGTCCGGGGGGGGTATACACAATACACGTTGCGTGAGACACTTTTTGACGGACGCGACACCATGGGTACACACCAAATGGCTTCCAGCTAGCGCGCGCGATCACGATCACGATCGGTCGGTGCCGCGCGTCGACGACGATAGGCTTTCTCTGCACGATGGCCCCGTGCTGGTCGTGCGCCATCCGTCGGTGAGCGATCATGCGGGCCACCGTATCCGCGAGGGAGACGTTTCCTGCGAACATGAGGTCTTCCCATCCTTGAACGATCCACTCCCTCCACGACGTGTCTATCACGCCGTCACCCTGCAGCGTCTACGTATCAGGGTCTGTGATTAGCTGCGTTTCGAAAGCATTGTCTGTACATGCCTTGACGAGCACACCCGTAGGCTCGGATGTTTTATCAGGCGTCTCATCGTTTCGTCTGTGCGCCTTGGGCAAGTACGTCGTGGGGTCGGAGTCGCATGTGCTGTCATACAGGGGTTAGTTTTGAAGAGTCTACTCGGGGTGATTTCTTGTCTTGCCTCGCGTGGGGGTTTTCTTGACGACAAGCGCCATCAAGCGCGCATATCGTCACTAAATCGGTGCTGCTACAACAGCAGTGAACATGGTTATAACCCCTCGACGCCGGCGGTCGGATGAAAAAGCGCACCTGATAGTGGTAGCGCTCGAGGCATCCACACTGGACATATTGTTGGCACCATCCCCCATAGCATCGTCCGAGAATGTACTCGAGACGTCCTCGTCTGCTGCGTCTGGGGACAGAGAGGGCCCGGGCGCGGTCCACGGCGTGCTGCAACGTGTGCAAACGCGTGAGCCGACTCGGAGTGGATGGCTAACCCTTGATACGCACTGGTACACGGGTGAAAGAAGAGCTTCATATTCCCCTTGCTGAAGTTCAGAAACACGCTCCTCGGTGGGTGCAAGGAGGCACTGTGAATGGGAGGCGTGCCCATACACCGTCTCGTGGGTCGACTCGGAACAGCCGGGCGAGGGCGGTACATAACCCGATGTTGCAGAGTTTAGCTGAGGCGAAGTCGGAGCAGGAGATGACGACAACGGCGACTCGTGCTCGTAGTAGTCGTCCGCCTGTCCAATGGCGCTGTGCACACGGCATGAGAGAACGGTTAGTGCAACCACCATCACTATATACGACC
Organism: Tylopilus orsonianus; assembly: GCA_038089095.1. Taxonomy (NCBI): domain Eukaryota; kingdom Fungi; phylum Basidiomycota; class Agaricomycetes; order Boletales; family Boletaceae; genus Tylopilus; species Tylopilus orsonianus. The sequence goes on along the minus strand of JBBPKE010000113.1, from coordinate 31,195 downwards.
GCACCTACGCGTGCTGCTCGCCTGCAACTGATTCCACTAACGCTCCATGGCTCAGAGACAGATTCCCGTCGTCGCCATCGTCGTCGCCATCAGCCGCGAAACCATGGGATCGAGCAGGGGAAGACGCATCTGGGCCGATGGATCCCTCCAGAGTGTTGCCGGTGGTGGTTTGCCTAGATGTTATCGATGGATGATACTCCTCCCCAAATAGTGAATCAGACCTGGACCTATCTCTATCTGGGCTCAAAGTCGAGGTAGGCTCGTCGGCGGGGGCACGCAGTGATAGGGCCTTGGCCACCTCGGGTGCACCCACGACGTCCGTCCGCAAGGAAGCGCCGACTGCGTCCCCGCGCGGCAGCGATCCGCTCTCTGTCATCTCCGATGCAACGCTTGCCAGAGTGATCCAAGTTGGCTTGCGCATAGGCGATTCAGGATCCTGGATATGGGTATCGCGGTCTCGACCGGTCCTCTCCAAATCTGTCGTGTGGCCCGTCACCTCTGGTTGTCTTGCCATCGCATCTGCCTGCTCGGGGGTCCCGAGGTCTCGTTTGGAGGAGGGTACTGATGGCTCGTCTCTTAAATCAGTCAAGCCGACGCTGCCTTTAGAATGGCGCAGAATCCCAGTGGGACGCCGATTTAAATAGTCGCCTCTTGAAATCCCTTCTTCCTCGTCGCTGAAAAAATACATGGTCGTCATCAAGACATGATTCAGAGGATGGTGTCAAATAACTCACAGGGAGAGGACGGATGTTGTTTTCCGCGGTTCCGATCCAAGCGTGACAGCAGCTAAACCATGTTCGTGGACTATAGTTTGTTGAGACCCATCGATGATCCCTTCCTCTTCATCGCTAACATGTCCGACAGGCTGTTCACTAGCAGTTGCTCCAATATGGTCGCCTCTGCAGACCAGGTTTAGTCCGTTTGGATGAGTTAAACAGTAATCAAGCAAACTCACATGGAATCAGAGAACACTTGGGTGTCCCGAGCATCCAGAAGCGAGTCATCCGCATCCCTATTATCCTCTTTCAAGGAAGCAGCGACACCAGTGTCTCCCCACTCGGGAATTGGATCAGCAATTTCAGTTTCTATTGTTTCCTCAGACGTGGCAGACTCGGGTGCGCATACGTCCAAAGTCATGGACGATTGCTCATGGCCATCGTCTATCCTTTTTACACGTCGCGGATCCTCTGATTCCGTTTGCGTGTCGTCTTCAACTACTTTGCGTGAATGGGATTCCGTAGGTAAGGAACAAGGCAGGCCGCGGTGGGAAGGAGGGGAAACCGACTCCCGGGTCTCATCCTCCTCTGTATGTAGTGTCACATTGGTGGAGAGACCTATCGCAGTGGTTTGCGACCCCAGAGATGCAGGCCGCCGTGGTGAGCGACATTGGATTCCAACTTCTTGTTCCACGGCGGACGCAGCGGGTGTACCAGCATTGACAATAACGTATCCTTGTTCTAGACTGGCCATCCAATCTGGGTTGCTTGCATCCACAGAGGGGCCCGCCGTCGACATTGCAGGGATCTCAAGGGATGCAGCGGAATGGGAAGCAGATAACATCTCGGCATCGTGCTGTGCAAGATATTCAGAATTGCCGGTGTCGCATTCATTCGGGACTACCCCGACAAGCGGGACCAAGTCACAATCTCCACGGGATTCAGAGGAAAAACTGGTTCCCTCAACTCTATGGCAATATTAGCATGGGCTCTCACATGAATAAAGAAACTGACGAGAATCCTTTGTGTATTCCGGGCACATCTCCAGTGTGTACAGTTGCGGGAATGGGCTCATCAATATCACGGATATGGTCAGGGCATGCAACCTGGAAAGCCGAGCGCTGTTCGAGTGACGGAGCTTCCTGGGATTGTTGCCGAACGTCGTTGCTTGTAGCATTGATGGCGTTCAATTCTTCTTCATCGTATTGCGCGTTTGGCCTCAGGGGTTGGAGGTCATTTTTTCGAACATCGCTTGACTGGGGCGATTTGTCATAATCAGGAATAATATCTTGGCCGGTTCGTAGGGGTTCTTTACTGTCCCTGACAGAGAGCCAAACATTGTCGCTTCAAGCCGTATGAAGAGCTGCAGTACTTACTGAACCCAAATGGTCGTCCGATGGCACTCGTAGTCATTGTCTGTTGGCACTCCTGGCATAGTTTGCGTATAGTCTTCCTGTGCTTGCCTTGAGCATGGGAGCCTACTGAAGTACTCTCCAGAGTGTCCTGTACCAACGGCTATATGTGAGTTTGGGAGATGAATAGGAATGCCAACGCACCCTCTGTGATATGTCCCTGGGGCTTACTAATGGAGGGCTCTTCTTCTGCATTCGGTGTCAGTGGAGGAGTGAATGGGGAGGATGCGGAAGAATATGCATCACGCAGGTCCGGACCAATCTCGCCTCTGGTTTGATACCGGCTTTGGTTGTATGAAGAGCTGGGGAATAGTTAGTAGATGGCTTGGCGACGTTGCAAACACGAACCTGTCCCTACGTCTATGGACAGAGACGGCCGACGTGTGTTCTTCAGATTCCGCATCCTGTTTGGTGGCTGTCCCATAAATTCCATCAGAAGGGACGGCGGCCATTCCAGCTAACGATTGCGAGTAGTCGACGGGGGAATCGTACAGAACGGCTGAAGATGGCTCTTCCGCGGAATGTAGGATAAAACGTGCGACAGTGGGAGACCTGGTAGGAACACCAATATACTTGCTGAGGAAAGCATTGAAAGCTGAGCTATGAATGAACGCACCGTTGCAGATCTGAAGGCGAACCCCATCCGTCTATTGTTTGACATCTCCGACTGACAACGGACGAGCGGGGTGAATAAACACCTTCAGCATTCGAAGAGACGAGACTGGTACGGGAAGCGGATATGCCTGAATCCCAACCACTCTCAACAGAGTGGATGGGTATATCTATGTGCAGCGACACCGCAACACCTTTCACGGCCTGTCTTGGGTAGTCTTTTGATTGCACGCTGTCATTGGCGCTGTCAGGAACACTTCAGATACACCTGAGATGGACATGTAAAAGAAACAGACAGACTCTCTGGATATCTGCACCGTATTCGTCTGTTCTGTGTGCGAAGACGTTTGAGGAGAGGTGGCATGCTGTTCATCCAACGCCCATTGCGGTCTTAGCTCCCAATCAGCTTCACATACAGTCTGTAACTGCTCGTTTTTGTATTTCTGTGACATGGACTCGCCTAGCTCCTCAACCGGCTTGTTACATTCTATCAAATTTTGTTGTGAGACATCGGCTATATCTTCCCTGGGTGAAGTAACGTGACCCGAGGAATCTATGGTGAATGGAATGCTGGTCCCGCCCTCCCTAACTTAATATAAGGACGGCATGTTACCAAGCTGACGTCAGGTCACTTACGATGATGTCTCCTGTTCATGGATATCATGCACCTCTTTCTCTCTCCTTGTCAATTCCTCGGGTTCCGATGTCATTTGTGGCTGCACGATCTGCGTCGTGGACGTATCCCTGATGACTTCCTTGGACAGTTGTGCACCCACAGCGATGGCTGCAACAGCGCAAGCAGCCACGACCCCATTTCTAATTTGCGTAGCATTTATAGTTGCCTGACCGTTTTGTGCAGAGACACACGCTCCAGATGTCGAGGAAGGTGAAGTGGGAGAGACAGATGAAACAGTTGAAGCATCCCTGGAAGGGACGTCACGCTCGCTCTTGAATTGAGATGCCTCATCTGTGACAAAGGTACTAAGAAGACGTCAGGGACAAGAAGTAGGATGGGCATTCAATCACAAACCTGTTGATATCATTCACCGCGACGGGCACTGGAGCGACGGAAGTACCGAGGGATGCCTTGGTGATCGGAGTTGAGATGTGTGATGAGACAACGGACTGAGTAATGTCTTTTCCTATTTCTCGTGCAATATGTGTGATATCTTGTTCAACATTTGCAAAACCCGGCTTGGAGGGAGATGGCTGATGCCCACTAGCGTTTTGATTCCACGTCAGTCCTTCAGTAATTGTCGAATCGAAAGATTGGTCGCATGCCGGCAGAGGAAGAATCCCATGCGAGCTAGTGACCGATTCACGACTCTTGGTATCGCCTGTGGAGGTAAGGTAGGTAGCACTGGATGAATCCGAACCCCCAGTAGGTCTGACGTCGAGGTTCTCATCAAGACAGTCACTGTGCGATTCTGCATCTCTCTTTGAGTTGGCCGTCTCACACCTAGACGTTCATGGGATTCTAACATAGCAAGACAGATGAAACACACTCACCAATTTTTCGCGAGGCATTCGCCCACTTCCTCACGATCGACGGGAATCTGACTCTGTTTGGCTGCTTCGTCGCGCCATGCCGAGGACATGACAGAAGCATCTGGATTGTTGTGGGGGGCTTCACCTGTATGCGCACGCGACTCAACGATAACAGCTAATACAGCTGGATCAGGGGGCCCATCCAATGATTTGGCGTCGTTCTGCTGAAGCATCAGGTGCGCATCTCCCGACATGGGCATCCTCTCGAATGAGGCCTGAGGTTGGTTGTCTGTCGACAGGAATTGCGATTCTTCCGGGTGAGGTAACGCTACATCAGAAGTATCCGTAGCTTCCGCTCTATGATCCCCATTGGTTCACATAAATGCGTCAATGATGGCTTTCGAATGGGAGGAGAGAATTACTCACAATGACAGTGTGCTCACAGAGCGCTCGTGGTGAAGCTGGAAACCCGCTTCAGTTCGCCAGTGCTCTGAGTCCTCTTGTACTTCATATTGTTCTGAATGTAAAGCATCGATAAAGCAACCCAAGGTGGTAGCTGTTCCCGAAGCACGGGTTGGGGACTGGCTCATCTGATCTTCTTCTCCAGTCAACAGTGTTGGTGAGTGTGCCAACTCAAAACATGCATGTGAAGGAGATGGGGGGGCACCGGGCGTGCGATCTGCATAACCCTCATCCTTACCACACGACTCCTCGTCACCCCTTTCCGTGTGAAATGTTTCTTGTAGCCTAAAACAATTCAATGAGTCGAGAATTGGATCTCCTAAAGGGTTAGAATCACGAACTCGTTTACGCTTTCACGATAGCAGGACGTTTGCTTGTCATTCATATCCTCGTTCCGCCGTACCGTCTCGTGTGTCTCGATCACAGAGAATTGTTTAGAGCGATAATCAGCGCAAGCCGTCCCAACGTCGCTCCTCGAGGGAGAAGCAGGGGACACAGGGGAAGATTGGGTGTCCGGAGACAGGACAGATTCTGATCCACGTGCAGATGCTTCGTCGCGAGATGCACAAACCTTGGCTGTTGATTCGCATGCTGATACCAGAGGTGAAATGGGTATGGAATATTCAATGGCAAGCGGAGAACCACTGGAACTAGCTTCATCAGTGCCCATCTCTGATCTGCTCGACACTTCGGTGTGCAAACTGAAAAAAATAGATCAGAAGGCAAGATCTTCTGCGGAGCACGAGTTACACGCACATATGCAGATTGGATGCTAAGCGCTCAGTAGACGCACATTCGCGTCGCATTTCACTTTCGAACACCTGCTCCCTTTGCACATCTTCGGCGTCGTATATTGAACTCGAATCAGAATAATCTAGACTAGAGCTGCAGTGACTGATACTGCACGGTTCCGTGACAGACATACCAGCATCGATTTCCGACTGTCGCTGAGGTCTGACCTCTGCAGCGACTGAGTCTACAGAACCAATACCCCTGAGGAGCGCTTCCCTGTTCTGGGATGTGGAGTCGGGGTGTGATGGACTGGAACTACTAGCACGCGTGGCATCGCCACTAATTAAATTCGTACTCGATATGCGAATGACACCATTTGATCGTTGGTCAAGTTTTGTCTCCGAGGACAGGCCGGCGCCGTCATCCCTGCAATCCAAGTTTATTTAAAGTAATCGTAAGGGAGCTATGCTTACAGTGTTAAATGTGGGGATGTAGATGTAGCGCCGCTACACAAGGATACCTCGGTTGATTCAACACGAGCTATATGCCGTTCTTTAAATGAGATCGGATCGATTGGGACATTGACCGCCATTATCGTTCGTGTGTCATCGCATTGTTGTAGTTCTCTCTCGTCGGATCGGCGAGTTTGCTCTTCAGAACATGCCAAATTATGAGAGAATTGACCAATACTTTGCGACGAATCTTCCCCCGACACCCCATTCCCGCATTCGCTAGTACGAAAGTTTCGTCTGAACACGTAATTCTCTGGGAGGACAAGAGCTGGACTACTCACTGGGACCTCGTATACGTTGTCTGGACCTTTTCAGTGTTCCCCATAGCCTGTGCTTCCATCTCGGAATCCGCGCGCTCAACCTTAGCTTGCCGTCCGTCGTTTTCGTTTGGAGAGTTCCGTGTCATGAATTCCTCGCATGCCTCGGTATAGGTACGTGTGCGCACGGTTGTGCCATCGAGTGATCCAGTAACGTCTGCGCTTGTCATGACTTCTGATTTAGAACTACCTACAGTGCTGATAGGTTCACTTGCCCGAAAACAAAGACGGCTGCATACCTATGGTACCATCCCAAATTTCCGCGTGCTCTTGCACTTTGTCAGGCTCTAATGATTGCTTCCGTGTTGCATTAGGCCTTTGGGCTACATTAGCATATAAACCTGAGCGACACCTAATGTCACACACCGGCTAGCAACATTAGTACAATCCATTCCGACTCCAGCGGTATTGCATAAGATCATAGTATGAGTCGTTTGAGTGCCCACGTGAGATTCTGATGGCTCTACAGCGACAGCCCCCTGTGACGAGACGCCTTCATCATATCCAGTTGAAGTCGATAATGTCGACCTCTGCACGATGGACATATCGCCAATATTTGCGCCATTGTGTCTACGAACGCCAGAAGTGACACCATCCGGTCGTTCCAGCAAACCGATCTCAGCGGAAGTCTCAGAAAACCTTGAAGGAGACCCTGAAGGAACTACGCAGTTTTCATGAGAAGGCGAAGGACAGAGGGAGGTGTCGGAATTGGTGTCGTCAGACGTTCGTGGGCGGGATTGATGGTTAATGCTTTCTTCTACGCAATCAATGTGCTTAGTGTGATCTTCGTTATAGGTTACACCTTCCAGTTCAGAAGATGAACTGCCGTACTTGTAGGTTAGCTTAACTTCATACAACAAGTAAAAAAACCGACCGTGCTCCTGCGATCACTACAGGTGTTTGCTCACTACGTATGGACAACTCGGTGTGGTCAACGATAATGCGAGCTGGTTCCGAAGAGGCGGTCAAAGTAGGGGTGGGCTGTCCGAGAATGACAGTCGTATCCTTGCCGACAAGGTCAGTATAGACTACAGTAGGCTCAGAGCCTGGATTCGATGATATATCAGAAATGATCTTCCGAGATGTTTGATCCATTTCAGTGAGAGTCCACTCGGATAAGCGGGTGGGCCAATTGTTCTGCGTCGAGCTGGATGTAGAGAGTGATGGGGTGTCGGTCCTGGTGTCTCCGCATGGACCGCTCGTATCTACACCAAATCGTACTGTGGCAAGTTCCGCTAGTTGGCGATGCTCATCATTGGATGTCAATTCGGTCGGTTCAACCATCTCATTGCTAGGAGAAGGGTTGGTCTACGTGGAGCATGACGTGGAACATACTAACCTTGTAGCTGTCAAAACCATCGGCGTCTGCTGAACGTCCACAGATACTTGAGGAGCTTGTACAACAGCTAGACGCTCCTGAGCCATCGTTGTTGAACTCGGTAGTGAGGATGACTGCTCGGCCTCGCATCTCGGTGATGTCGTGTTGCATGCCCACACGACCCGTCCTTCGCGACGAGCTGAATACTGGACTGGTTTGTCGCTCGTTATTGCGACGGCGCCACTGGCATCAAGGGGTGTAGAATGGCCCGAGTCACCTTCTGCAAATGCGTTGGTCCTCTGCTCGCTTGGCACGGTCCTTGTGATATCAGAGAGATCGTAAACAAGAGCAGTAGAACTTACGACAGAGTGGCATACACCTCTCTATTTTGGCCCTGCTCAATAGTTTGCATCGACCCCAACCCTGACTCCTCTCGAGTTTCCTTCACAATAACGCCTCTTTCGGACGACAGAGTTCCCCTTGCAAAGACATCGGTTTCGGCCTCGGCCACGCTTTCCATTGTCGGGCTAGTACATGAATTTGTGTGAACATCGGCATCGGAGACGCCTTGGCATATTCTTGAACAAGGATGAAAAAATAGCTTGGATGGAAGAAATATTACCTGTTCTGTCAGTGTGTGCAACACTTTGTTTGTCTTCGCCTACGTCGACTTGGGACGTTTGGGTATCCATCAAGCTTAAACAATGTTAGTGTACACGGCTGGCTAAGTGATCTCTGGTTTCGCATACCTGTTACGTCGACCTTGGGTGTAAGCTTCACCAAGCACTACAGAAGTAGGAACAGTTTCTTCGGACAACGGCGAATCAACTACTGTCGACTGCTGCATCGAGAGATCACGAGTAATATCCCTCTCGATCGTTGGTGGTTCTTCATCCTCGATGATCCTAGCGGGTTTGACTCCCGTGGAAGAACCGTGATTAAGAGCTGTCCTTTTAGATTCACCCGGTTTGGCCTCTGGGTGCTTTGAATACTCATGGTGTCTGAAATCTGAGGCAGCTTCGACAACGACGGCGGCAATGCATGCGGTTGCGAGTACTGCAGATACAACTGAACTTTCTTCCTTTGGAGAAGTCGATTTAAAGTCATCATCGTCGGCAACAACCGCTGTTACATTCTCTCGCTCTTCCAACCCGTGCGTGACGCCAGTTCCCCTGGGATCTTGGATCGCACCGAGGTAACGGGTTCTAAGCCAACTCATGAGTATCAAAAGAGAATTGAATAACGCGTTATCTCACCTGGTACCGTCGCCCTCAAAACGATTTCTGCTTTCTCCCGATGTCAGCGGAGAAGTACCGATGTCGTCCGACGTCAAGTATGCACTAAGAGGCACTTCGTATTTCCGTTCAGTACTGGAATTCATCCTGTGGGTCGTCTCATCCCAACTAAGGTTGATGTGCGCCGAGTCCATCTGTCGGACATCAGGTTTTCCATGAAGATGTTCCGCAATAGGTGGACTAAGGAAGACGTCTAGTTATTACTAACGCGTTTAAACGTCAATACCTACTGGGGTATCGAGGTAGCCTTGGAAACTGGAACGGCTGGAACCACATTTCGCGACACGTTGGATTTTGTCCCCTTCTCGAACCTAGAAGGTAGGTTCCCAATAGGCGAAACCGGTTTGCTCCCGAAGCGACATGTCTCTCGGCTCTCAAGAGTGAGGTCACTTGATGATGTAGGGCCGGACATGTTCGTCGCGATACCAGCCTCTGGATAGCCTGTATTGGTAAGCACCATAGCTTCATTGTCGTCGTCATTCAGGCTGGATGAATGGCTCGGGGCACCTTTAGCCGGGGAACTTCCGCTTCTATCAGTATCTTCTTCATGCAAAAATAATGGATTGCACACCTTGATTCCGCAAAGGCAGGTCGAGAAATGGATATCTCATCAAGGGCCCTCTTGGAAGGTTGGGTCCGAATCATGTCACGATGTGAAAACCGGACGACCGTCTCTTCGACCTCATGGTCAGGAGCGCTCAAACCAGGATTCTCCCGTCCTGATTCATTACGCACGGCAACATCCTTCGTAGCGTGCGACATGAAATTAGAAAAATGCGATTCAGTACGCAAAGAGGCTGGACCGCGGCCTTTAACTTCTAAAGTTCTTGAGTCCTTCACAGAGATGTCCAATCGTGACTTTTTAGGTACACGCTCCTCGCACTCGACACGACCTAGCTGATTATCTGTATCTGATTTCGCTCTTGTGGCGGCAGTTGGCCAGAGTGTTTGTCTGAAACGGCAACATTAGAAACCGAATCCTGCATGACATACCGAGTACCAACATCTTTCCAGTGGGACGTCGATCATCGGATTGTTCCTGAACAACTACCAGGTCCGTGTCATATGCAACACCTGCTCTCTGAGTTGCAGCAGTCTTATCTTCATCGCTGGGTACAGACAAAGCGGTCGGGGAGGTGGCTCGAGAATCTTCGCCACGGACTGAGGCGAAGACAGTGGCAGCGCTCGCGGCAAAAAGTGTGGGTAGAATGGTGTCAGGTGTACTAAATGGCGCTATGCTGGAGCTGGATCGGTTGTGCTCAACTTCAATACTGATTTCATGAGACACTTTTTGAACGGACGGGGACTCAGGAAGTTCTGATGGATCAGGGCTGGGCGACACGACAATCAATGGTGTTAAGTGGGGCGAAATAGGCGGCTGGAGCCGCCGGAAATCACCGCCTTTAAAGCGATATGGAAGTTTGGGTGACAACTCTGTCGAGGATTTCGTTTCCACTGAGCGGCGCACTTTAGTATCGACAGCAACGACACAGGCTTGTCCCTTACAATCATCAGATCCATGAATAGTAGGATTATAATCCCCCCCAAATCTCGCAGATGTAGCCTTGCTGAGAAATGGTCAATACGGGCAGTGTTACTACAGAGATTGCTACAAACCAATCATCTACGCCGACTAGCGACTGCCCAATTGACCTCATAGGCACGGGCGCATGTATTTGGATGGAGGAATCCCGGGACGTAGACAGAATATGGGGCTTCCTATCATGAGAGCTCCCGCCAGTCCAAGTTTGATTTGTTGTGTCTAGAGGGCTTTCATCTCTGCCTTGCACAGCAACTAGGGGCGTCGTCACAGTATGTGTGCTCCCGTAGAGTGATCTATCTAGAGGATGAGTAACAGAATTATTAACTTCCACATGATCGGTATGAAGGAATGGGTAAGGATAACCTGTTCCAGAGAGGCTGGGGCTAGACAATCGAAGACGAGCAGTCAGCGGAGAAGATACCCTCACCGGACTAGATGATCTACCGTGCATATAGGCGAGTTCAGATAGAGTTATCGGGAAGTAAATCAAACACAAACATCAGACGAATAGAGTAATCTTCGTTCACGGCATCCTGCTGGTTGCGTCCGGCGCCGAGCGAGGAGGCCCTCTTTCGGGGATCATGCACAGAAGTGGAGTCCATAGAATCATAAAATGGTTGAGGAACTAAAGGATGGTTGACAGGGGAGAGACAATTGTTCGCAAGGGGATTTGTAGCTACGGGCACATCGTGTGAACGATTCCCATTATCTTGCGGCTCAGCAGTTGCTGCGCGCTGAGAACTTGTCAGGCGGGCCGTAGACCTCTTTCTGGCACAAAGACTAGATTGAGGTTGCTCGTAGATAGTCAAATCTTTCTCGTTGACTGTCAAACCAGCATGGAGGCTCCTAGTAGACGGATTAATCGCTCGCAGGTGCGAGGGAAGTTGCAAAACAAACCTGGTAGCGCTCAGTCTGCGGATCTTACCTGTTAGCTTCCCGATTCCAGGGAACAATTGTGAGGACCGCTTGGCCGGCGACTTCGGTGTCTGGCCGTCCTCAACGTCGGAGTCACACCGAGAATGATGCTGTAGGGTCTGGATGCCTGAAGATCCACCAACCACGTTCTCGCGATTCGGAAGGACAGAACGGGCAGAGTTCATCCTCGATGTCCCCGCCTCAACCGCTGCAGAGGAACAAATCTCTTCAATCACCTGACGACTGATTGGAGACAAAGGCGAGCTACAATGGTGTTCATCGAAGGAGCAATCACGGCTGAAGGTACATGAGCCAGAGCATTCAACCACGAAAATTATGGACAAAGGATACCTCTTCCACGCAGACATGGTATAATGCATCCCATTATCCGGAATGACACGTAAAATATCGCTATCTAGCAGAGTACTTGTCGTAACCTCAGTTTGAGCAGTACGAAAACGGCTGTACGGATGTTTCGCAGCATGCGAAATGATGAAAGAGCCTTGTTGAAGGTTTTGACGCCCTTGAGTGATACTCCATCGCATTTCAACCGCTAAACAAAGGACTTCGTACCGCTTCACCTGGTCAAGTTGATTACGAGATTATCAAGAAGTGACAAGCATCGAGCACGCACCGTCAACTGCCGGCCCGCATAGGTAACAAGTGCACCAAAAGGCAGCCCAGTTCCCGCCTTTCCTATGCCTAATAGAGGACGCTCATGAATGGAAAAGAAAAACAGATTCCAGTTCTTACAATAACGACCCTAAGTTTGGTCCAGCCCAGCAAGATGGAAGTAAGATTGATGCTAGAGATGTGAAACAAAACAACCTTACATCTAAGTACGCCCTGGCGATGAACTGAGGGCCACCATACTCTTCTGAAAATGGCACGGCATAGTCTGGGATGACATTGTCCATTACAAGTACCTAGAGAGCACCGTCGAAGAACAAGAACCGTAAAATCTTTATCGCAGCCTACCCAGGAAAGCGGAAGCGGAGCGCCGTGCTGTATGATGTGTTGGGTGCTCTTTCGTGCATCTTGGAATAATGAACTTTGTGGAGAGAGGCCTTCCTTCGTTGGCGATAATGCAGTCCTACATAGTTCGGCAGAAAACAAGCCACGGCAGTCAACCCGCGGACCTGTACCTTTCTTGAAAGGAGAAAGGTTCGATTGGCCTAATCTGAATGGCAACATCAAGAGTGTGGAGAAGGATGAGCCTGAAAATGTATCACAGTACCTTTAAACGTCTCAATATAATCATAAGTACCATTAAGTCACACCCTTCTAATCGGACCCTGCGCAAACTAGAGTCCGGGTCGATTCCTGAGCCGAAAAGCGGCCTTACGCCAACATGCTTCGTGCCGGTGAATTGGGGGTTTTTCGAACAAAAATGGAGGTACATGCTGCCCCAGGCCGTAGGTGTGATGCAATCGTCTGGACTGGATCAGGCATTCACAGCATCCTGCCTCGCGGTTTGCATGTTGTGAACCAAATAAAGTTAATGTACGGCTCACCGTCTGTGCATGTGCAGCCACATTGGCTGCGGTGTCCAAGGAGAATGACACGACTAATCAACGCCAGGCAAAATGAGGGAATCGAATCACCAATCGTGAATGGATGCCTGCGGACGGTCTCCAATAAGGTTATCAATGTAATGGATCTTGAAGGTCCCTGCAATGCACCCTGGGTCAAGGGCACCTGCAACCAATCGTGCATTATCACTCGATGCTGTTATCGCGTTCCACAAAGACGCTAAGCTAGTGTGATCAACAACGGTTGCAAAAAGACTCAATGCATGCTAAAAAAAAACTACTATAGCACACCACAAACTGCTAACGTTAGCTCGTTATTTTGCTAGTGCACCCTCGAATCGGACTTCAGGACCTCGTTGGTGAAGTGGTATTTCACAGGCCAGAGTTTGATGGCGATTACGGTGCCAATGGCACACGACAAGCTTCAAGGTTGACACGTTGACACACCACAGCGACGGCTTCACGAGGTAGGTAGAGTTCAAACCTCACGTGGTTATCACTTGAATAATTATTTAATTTTAATCACGCCCAAACCTCGTCTCCGCCAACGCTGGCAACAGGTCCGCTGGGTATCCATGAACTTGAAGCTTGTGCCCCCGAGGATCAGGAAGTTACATATTCCTAAGCCCGTGTGGACTAATATTGGGTTCCATTCGTGAGTGGCCGAAGTCATCAATATTATTCATGATTGTCTCAGAACCTTTTGCTCAAATACCCTAGTAGCACCTGGGGCTTGTCGGACAGGTTGCTCAATCCTCCTATCACCAGAGAGGGACTGGTACGAAATTTCACCGACTGTACTGAACTAGTCTAAGAAGCTGCGACAACACGCAAGGATCATTATGGCTGTGCGACGCGACATCACCTTTGTTGACGATACTCGATAGATTTCAATACCATACAAACAATTCCTTTATAGATTGGAACACCCCTCTCATGGATCCTGTAGCGACCGCACGAGGACGCCCGATGTGACTCGGAGAAAGTATCTAGGAATCTGGTATCCGAGTCGCAATGACGAGAAATTCAAACGACCACTCCGAAATGTGGAATGTGGTCCGAGTCCACGAAATAGGTGTCAGGGATATAGAAGGGGCGAGTTGAATTGACCGTCGTACCGCGCGAGCGTGTTCTCACCTTGACCAATCTAGACTATTCAACTTCAATCAAATTTCACTGATCTACATTTAACAATGGGATTCAGCTCACGAACATGGTAGCAAGTCTAGTACTCCGATGGGACGAATGATGTCAGGACTTCAGGACTTTGCCACGTTACCACACGACTTTGGACTAGTATGACTAAATAGGTCCAGTCTACGGGGAGAGCTTTGAAGGGTTGACTCTGATCGGAAGTGCCATTGGAACAAATTAATCGATGACAGAGGATGCTTCTCAGTGGAGTGCTCTAGTAGCATTTGCCTGACAATAGTATTGTGCCTCTAGTCGTGATACACCCATGACTAGTCCATCAGATTGGCCCCGAGTTGCCCTACCTTCTGTTATAAATTTAACCAGCACGCTTTAACTTTCCTTATACAGTAATAATTACATAAGCTTTGAGCGTACATTTTGCTACTGTCCTCTAGTTTACATCCCCAGTAGCTTGACATCTACTGAGGGCTAAGCCCTATTCTCATAGGCATTTGCTACTGTACTAACCTACCACAGTTCTCATAGATAGTACTCCTAATATTAGCAGCTTGACATCTACTGAGGTTCTCATAGTTCCACTTAACCTCTGCACAGCGTCCTTTCAATACCTTCACTCTGCAATCGTGACAGTCTCGACTGCTCGGGAAGGGTCTATTTCCCCACAGCGACGTGGCTGTCGATGTGGAACATCACTACTCTACTGGAGGGCAACGAGCTGTCACTGTATTGTTCTTTGAAATGACTTTATCGATTATCATTATCTAAGAATAAACATGCACATCACCATGGTAAGCAAGCATTTGCTAACTACACAACGCCTATCCGACTAAATACGAGGTTTACATTCCGTTGACACCGGTCCATCAAGCCCGGAGATTTCGGGCTTAAGTGAGATCCAAAGTTCTGGTCCAAGACTAGTCAAGGTGTTTCGATTAGTAGTTCCTTGCCCTGAGTGGTTCCTCTGATGAGCTATGACCTAAAGTTTTTGGGAGCGCGTGCGATCGGGATGCAACAGACGGAGACGGTGTTGGCGGCGTCAATTACCCGTAAGAGTATTACTACTCGCGCCACAGCAGTGGCAGGCCTCAACCTGGGGAGGTGTTGGCTCATAGATTGGCAATGTCTGTATGCTCTGGACATCGCCTGGCTCTTGGGGAAATGCATAATGCTCCTTCTCCTGACGTCACTGCTAACAGTATACCAGTCAAATAGATTTCGGAATATCCAAAGACCACTAAAGGGCGCTCTCACGCCGGACTCTCGCATGAAGTTAGTTATGATCGGGTTGGACTTGTCTCTCCTACCAAACGTATCGCGAGTTGCAAAAAGTATGTTGTAGCATACTAGCACAGTATGAATTCATTGAAACGTGTCGCAGTCCGACTTGATTCGGAATTTGAATCTTTGAGACGCCCGCCTCGTGGCCGTGATCGGCGCAACATTGACTATTGCCGGATCCCGAGAACCCAGAGCACTGGTTGTCATAATATTCCAAGACAGGTAACATACAAAGGGGTCAAACACTTATAGACAGGTTTGCGGGTGAAGGAGTTGAATTCGCAACTCACAGGATCGGGGTTAACTGCTGCATTTTTCCAAGCTAGGCATCCAGTGCGATTGAGCACCGAATGGGTTCTTTCATTGGACCATGGAGATTCAATTGGGTAGCACCCACCACGAATACTTCTTTCCCCAGGTATCGTTCCGCACACATCGCGTTTCCCGTCCAGTGGTGATTCGTTCTCTGAGGATACAATGACAACGTAGCCTACAGGTACCGTAACTCCATCAGCGAAGCGCTGTCGATCTTTTTGGCGAGTTATATGGCGTACTTGGTTGAAAATGACAACAAATGTCGATGGACTGCAGTCTGCTGACATTTTTCTCGGTGTCCCACAACCACAGGGCGACCGAGGTAAAAACTCACTTCGTACCTATGCCAACTTCTTTTCTCTTTTGGTGGGATTTCCGACTCCGTGGATATAACTGCGACATCGATGCGTGAGAAGGATTAAGCCATCCACCCATATACCCCCCACAAAAGTTGAATTCTTGCCTGATAGCCCTCCTTTGAACCGTACACAGGACTCTGGATGGGTTTCAACTATGATTCTATCATTGGTACGTGTAATTAGATGCTCTATTCTTGGACAGACTAGTGACAGACTGAACGATAGGTACACTACTGTTGGGCATCTTCTGTGAGTACCGGACATTTGTACCATGGAACCCTTTCTAATCTGTTGCGAGTCAAGTTAATACCTTCTTGTATGGTCTTGTCACGTACCAATTTGCAGCGTATTACCGGACAAGTATGTAAGCACAATAAAAGTGAATCCACCATAACTCATGCTCGGCTGCAGAATTCAATGATCGGTCAATGATAAAGTCAGTTGGCCGCGGTCCGTAAATGTACGGCTCGAACATATGATCTTAGGTTCATGGTCCTCTTCCTGTTCATTTTGGACACGGTCCACAGCGCTTCGTGCGTATGGTCCCTCGTCTTACATTTGCAAAGTAACCTGAATGTTTTCACAGAGTCATATATTTGGCATGGGATTATACGTTCGTGACTTAACCGACCTCATTTTCCACCCAGGCTCAATGGATTACAGCGTGGCAAACTATGGCAATCCGGCAGCACTCGTCGGTAAGCAATCGCGGCTATCATGCTTCCTCATCCACTTGGTACTGACTGGCCTCGGAGTTGGTGTATGGCCGTACCAATTTACCCCTATTGCTACCGCTCTTTCTGCCTTTGTGACGCAGTTGTACCTAGGGTTCAGGCAAGTACGTTGAATTCGATTTCACATTATATTTCAGCTTGCCCCAGGATTTGGCGTCTTACCAGTAACAAGATCCTATATGGGATAGTTATCATACTAGCGGCTCCTGCATTAATTCTGGGTGTGACGTGTAGCATCGAGGCTTGGATGATTACGGCGTACGTTTACATCTCGTACATCATATTGGACTAATGAATAGCACCTAGTTTTTCCGAGCTACATCGTATTACACCTCTTGTGATTGCCTGGTTGACCATGCAATTCATCGTGGATATATATATAACAAGTACGCTCATGCCCTCAGTTCTACACCACATCAGCGTACTCACCGACGACTCTTAGTTACTTTAATCGTAGCCTTCTCTCGTTCACGAACTGGTTTCCGCAAGACGGATACGATCCTCAATAAGTTTATTCGCGGCGCCATTCAGACGGGGGTCTTCGCCGGAGTGTTCTCCTTAGGCGTTTTGATCACTTTTATCATTCTCCCGAACACAAACCTCTATGGCATGTTTGCCATTCCAATTGGTCGTATCTACACAAATGTGATATTTTTTTTACCTATGAAACTGTGTCACTTACTGATCTCTCCTTTTGAAAGACCCTTTTGGACAGTCTTCTTACCCGCAGGTTGCTCAAGGACGGAGTGACAGACACATACAACATGAGAGGAATGGTGAGTTGCCTGTTATCGCCGCTCGTTCGCCGCTCATTTCTGATACCTGCACAGATCCGTTCACTAGGACGTCCACCCGACGATTCGTTGAGAACGGCTTCCACGCCTCATGCTACCAACATCCAAGTTAATGTGCAACAGACTGTTCACGAGACGGGTGACAACATGTCTTGCAATGATTCTAATGACAAAGTTATCCCACTGGCGGTCTGAGATGACTTCAGCAGTGCGCGTTGCGGTGAGACACATGCATTTTATCGAAGATGCTGGTCGAATTTGCATTTGTCACACAACTGATTATCACTTCATGCTTTTAGGCTATGGTTTCAAATACCGTATCGACTATGTCCGACTGGACTGGTAATTAGACTGAATTCGATATTTTGCCATCGAGTGCGGTATTCACTGAGGGCTGTCTCGACTCTCTGAGTACAGCTACCTTTTTCAGGGCGCCGTCTACTAACTCGGAGGTGGCAAAGTTGCTAGTTGTTGATCTTCTTCCCTTGCACACTACCTATAGAATCTGAGCCTGCAGTATCTTCTTGATTATCAGTATAAATCCTTATCAGGGATAGCAGCTTTACGGCATGTTGACAACCTGATAGACTCAAAGGTAGGCTCCATGGGAACTATCAAGCCATCTTGAAAACACAGCTGCCAGTGGGAAAACGCCGGAAGTCACTGCAGGAAGTAAGCACATACCTTTGCAATCAGACGAGTGACAATTGAGGAACCTGACAGCCTATTCATCGAGTAGTTGTTTGTTTGACTTAAGTCCCGCAACTCCAGGTCCAGAGCCTGCCAATTTGTCAAGTGGTGCCTAGTTCGTTGTTGACACCATCCACGTCCAGTTTATGAAAGGCACTCCCATCTGCCACGTGAGCCCGTTAAATGTCAACATGCTAGATTCTGGCTGCGTTACATTTATCATCACAGGTACGTACGTCAACGTGCTCTTTTGAAATGCCTGGGTGGTTCATCGTAACTTTGAAACGTGTCCACGGTGCCACGTCCCCGCCTCAGCTTCATACATGAAACTTGATAGTTCGGATTCCCATGGTGATTGAGTGTTGTTCAAGAAACCGTGGTGTAGTTGTCATCGCAGTTCAAACATCACGCAGCCGCTTCCGAGAACCCAAAGGTTTCTTAGCGAACGTGATTCAACTGGAATAAGTCTGAAGGTTTCGGTCTGCATGATGAATGATTTTTCATTTCCATCGGATTTCATAGAGGCCAACATACAGATGTTGCGAACAGCGATGCAAAGTGTGTGGACGGAGGACTTTTGAGCTGGTGGGTGATCACTCCCACGGCAAATAATAGGGGAGTGAGTCAGAATAGACAACGCCCATGGCCCCGTTTTGGGAACGTTTTGAGCTTAGATTTGAAAATGGATTTGGCCTATCAAAACTGCTCTGCACTTTGACAAACCCCGCTTTGGACCCGTTTTGGCCAAAGCTTTTCGAGTGTTGGTTTCGTGCATCTGCGGGCATTGCTCTATCTTGGTTTTAATTGTTTAGTCGAGGTTTAAAATAGAAACAATCATTGTATTAATGACAAGAACTACATCTCTGCACCTTCCACTTCACCATGCCCTCCTAAACTGAGCGAACGCAGATTGAAGAGGTAATGAACAGTGTGTAACGAACAGCGAGCAGAATAAATGTTGAGCTAGTGCGAGCAGCAACAACAGCCAAGGATTGAAACTCAGCAGTATTGCCGAGAGTGACCGTCTGATTGTGCCGAAATTGACCACCAAATCGATTTATAGTCGGCGTGTCAATTTACGATGAATCCTAGAGTCTGGATTGAGGTTTCACTTTGAAATGCCCTCGTACGATAAGGTATGATATATTCTATTTCAGTAGTTGGATGAAATCCTTCAAATATCAGTACCACGACTCGAATCTAGCCCTAAAATTGTTGGTACAATATTCTAAACCTTGAATTTGATCTCATCATGGACGGTTCTATATCAGCTTCTAGAGTCTAAGATAGCTCAAACCTGGTAGAGCTCATCAATATGACTAATCCAGTGACAGTGGTACTACCGCCTTAAAACTGCCGTCTCGACGCTAGCAATTAGATTGGGACATATGCGTACAGTGCTGTGAGTGATACACAGTAGAACGAGTAAGAGTAACATGTTGGTTCTAGCTTAGATTCAGACCCAAGACGCATTTTCAATATGTTCCCGCAAGTGGCCTAGGCCTCCCTCTCTTGTGTGAATTACAACAAAGTGCATATACCATAACCTAAATTCACGTCGCGCGTGTCTCTAGAATCATATACATATTCCAGGAACATGGTTGGCAAGACAGCACACACTATGGGCCCGGAATGCTATACTACTGTAGTAAGCTGTGTCAGGCAAAGCAAACTCTGCAACATTTCCTTCGAAGGACACCGTATTCCTTGTGCGCATCTGCATCCGGAACGGACGTCTCCGACGATACTTACCAGTTTCCGCGCATTTGGCACTTGGCTAATGCCTTCGTGTGATAGTCGTTTGATTATGTCGCTCGGACGCGTACTATAATGCCTGTATTCTCGGACAACGCGATGTTAATAGTCATAGATACCAAGGAAACAATGCGAGTGGCAAAGATACGCCGAGAGTGTGCCATGAAGTCGTTGCACGCGTGGGGCTAAACGCTGCCATCGGGTCAGCCGACGAGGCTGCTGCCTCCGAGCCCCTGCCCCAATCCGTTGAGTTTCCACTGGCTCAGGCGAGGTGGGATGACTGAGAACCTATGCGCGGTCTAGAATGTCATGTTTTTCGGGCCAAGATATAACATATGAATTTTTGTATCATGTAGGAGGGGTTGTCCCTGGAAACAGGATCGCCCCAGCACTGAGGCGGCCATAATTTTGGACATAGAACCCGTAACCGTACGAGTCTCAACGAAAAGAGACGCCATATTACTGTTAGGGCCGGGATGAGTAAGGGGCCAGTACGTACTGTATCACTGAATAGAGCATTTCCTCCGCCGAAACCCGCTTGTCACCGAGCCTACTCCTACTGAATACAACGCCACAATCAGGGGAACGGGGAAGAATCCGAGGATAACAGACTTTGTAGGAACATTTGTACGTGACCCCGGTTTCAAGTATTACTGGAGCCCACCAAACAGTTGTTTATCGTGAAGAATCGTTTGAAGTTGCATGAAGCTGACGGAGTCACGGCTGAACTAGCAAGATCCGAAGGTTTCCGAAGGTTTCAATCGTGCAATCACCTGGCCGGTCACGCTCACGAGACCGGCAGTCACAGGCCAAATGTCCCCGACTCGGCGACGTCGGAGCCTCGAGCCCGACCGGTGAGTACATAACTAAATCTAGATTTAGGTGCTTTGGAGAACATGACTCAGCTATGGCGGGAGACTGGTTCACAGAGATCGAGGACATGGGTCCGTCTGTGACTAGACAGAGATTTTTCAAACACTAGTACGATGAAATGTAAAAGTCCCGCCGCAGCTGCTCACACCTCCCACATTCAATCGTGGTCCTCGTGGAAGGACTTTTTAGCGACGTTTCTAGGTAACTTGCTATCCGAACCCGGCACGGGCAAGGTTCACTGAGTGCCCTAGTTCGCCAATAGAATCTATTAAAGTCCCTGGTCCGGGCATTGCCGCTCATGACCCCAACCAAAAATTTCCCGTCAGGCTGAGTGTTTACTGTTCATTCGAGCGTAGCCACCTAACTCAGGTTGCGCCTATATTATGTAACCCATCGAATCAAACTGCACGCATCGGTTAATCTGGTCTAGCGCACTCAGAGTGCAACCGAGTGTGCCACGGGGCAGTGTTATGGAGATAAGTGGCGTTCTTCCGTAAGTACAGCTTTGCAGAAGATTCCCTCGTTATGAACATTTTAGTCAAGCCGATGGACCGCACTTCCAGCCAATTACACGATCATCGGGGTATCCCAGCAAGCTGGCCGGTACAACACGTTAAACATCTCCTAAGGAATGGTGTTATCGGCCTGGAAATGCATAAAACTGATCATAATTGTAGTCTTAACACCACACAGTTATGCGCAAGCCCAACCACTCCAGAAAGTCAGGGCCCACCAGTTAGTTTGCAGGATTTGGGCATTGGAAATTCACTCATCGCATCTGAGAGGCTGTTTCGAACTAATTCTCAGTTTGGTGACTACCCTAAGGGACAACTGAGATCTGGGCGCAATTCACACTCACCGTCTCCCATATAGGTTCAGGGACGCTGTGGATATAACCACAAAATCAATGGTTCAAGCAGCATAAGGTCACCCCTTCATCCCTTATCGTTTTTCAGTCCTTCCTGATCTATTTTTTGGGACTGAGAATGGACTTCTATGATGCAACTATTGGTGCGTGCAAAGGGGTGTGCGATTTGTGGGATGTATGGTGCTGACAGGTTTGAATGATAGGTACGCTTCTAGTGGGCATATTCTGTGAGTGTCACAACTTGTATCATTAACGTTGGTTTTGGCGCTTCGACTGACCCAGTACGGACTTCAGTCAACACTTTCTTATATGGCCTTGTCGCACACCAGTATGCGGCATACCACAAAACGAGTGAGCTCATATAGTGAAAATAAATCCACTGTAGTTCATACTTTACTCCAGAATTCAATGATCGACCTGTAACCAAGTTTGTTGATCAAAGGTCCATGAGAGTACCACGTTAACAAGCGGTTTTAGGTATACAGTCCTTTTCCTGTTCGTTTTAGACACGTTTCATAGCGCATCGTGAGTATTATCCACCTGGTAGTCGGCAACCTGCTCAATATTCTCCCAGGGCAATATATCTGGCATGGAATTATACGTCTGTGACCTTTAAATATTTTTGCGCTCGTCCTGAGTGCGCTTCAGCGTGACGAACTATAATAATCCGGCAGCTCTTGCAAGTAAGTAGCCGCATAGCCTACTCATTTTGGTTCTAATTGTTCTCTGAGTGGGTGTATGGCCATACCAATTTACTCCTATTTCTACTGCACTTTCTGCATTGGTAATGCAGATGTTTCTTGGATTTAGGCAAGTGTGTAGGCATGGGAATGTGATCCTGACCATATCTGGGTACATTGTAGAATTTGGCGATTTACCAGTAGCAAGATCTTATACGGGGTGGTCATTGCTCTGGCCGTTCCTGCATTTGTTCTTGGTATAGTGTGTGGCATCAAGGCTTGGATCATCAATGTGTAGGTTTTATGAACAAAATCACGTATCAAACTCATTTTATCCGCTTAGTTTGTCTGAGCTACCTCGCATTACACCCCTTGTAATCGCTTGGTTGTCCATGCAGGTCGGAGTGGACGTGTTCATTACCGGTATTCCCATTGTCTCGTATGCGTTAAAACTACTCACGCGTAACCACTAGCTACTTTGATCATCGTCTTCTACCGTTCGCGAACCGGCTTCCGTAGGATGGATACGGTTCTCAATCGCCTTATTCGCGACGCTGTTCAAACAGGGGTCTTCGCGGGCGTATTCTCCATGGGTGATTTAATCACTTTCCTCGTTCTCCCGACCACGAATCTTTACGGCATGTTTGCCATACCTATAGGTCGTGTCTACACGAATGTGAGCATCATCCAACGTACCATTGCAAACGTTTCACATGGTCCACTGATTTTATTTCTGTTTGTCAGACCCTCTTGGACAGTCTGCTCACCCGGGAGTCGCTCAAGGCGGAGATCCTCTGCACGTGCGAGGTAAGCGAAGCGGTGAGTTACTTACCTACGATCAAGTAATCATTGTTCATGGAGTGCTCATCCATAACGCTTTAGACCGACCGTACACCCATAGGCTCACCTCCGGCTGGTTCGACGAATCCAACTATTCAGCTCATTGTATGATAGATCACTCAGGAGATGGGTAATTGCCTGCCCTACGACAATGCGGAGGCGAAGTCTACCCACCGTCGATCTGATATCTTTCTAATTTTGCATTTTCATACTATGTTGGCCGGGTCTACAGATATCTTGTGTCATAGAACGGGATTTATGTGTTTTTGTTTCATTTTCCTCTTTTTTTTTTTTTTAGTATTAGGGGGCATAGTACGATTACGATTAATCATGATGCTGTGTTAAGATGATCCATACCTATCTGTCGCGTATGGATGACCCTGGCCAAGGGTTCAAAGGGAACCCGCAGAGGTGAGCGTCCCGAATTGTGATCGCTTATTTTCATCCAAAAGGTTATCTCGATGATACTATGTATCAAGTTACCAGGGACAAACGGTGAGATCGGTTATCGCAATACCAACTGTACGATCTGATCCCTCGACGGGAGCAACCAGCCTTTGTACATTGACAGCGAACATAGATAGGCAAATCGAAGGTACCGAATCTCGCTTTCAAGTAAGATGGTCACTTGTCAAAAATAATCATTTTGAGTGCATCAGAAACACCGATAGCTCGCGGGTGAGCCGTGATACTTTTATCCCCTCACAGAATGATGCCGGTCATGGGTGGGGTAGCACCATTTATTTATTCCACAAGACTGGGTTTGCAGTGAAACATTGCGAGATCGTTGGGATCAGTCGAAGGAAGAAGTGAAGTCATTGATTGGCGTCACATGACAAGCATGGACAGAGGAAGAGAGCCAGAAGTGACAAGAGAACACCCCATTCTCAAAGTCTCTGACGTGACGGCAACTTGTCCAAACTAGAAAGTCCGTGGGACACGTTGAGTCTGCAAGGATGAGGCCCAATAGTGCAAAAAAAGGCTATGAATATATATATATATGTCACGCATGAGTCTTGATTGTCTCTAACTGACAAGCATTCCAGCTCTGGGCATAGTGACATGTTGTGATAGAGGTTTAGAAAAAGAAAAAGAAGTTCTCACCAGATATGCAGTTTGTAGTGTTCGGCATGGTCACTGCAAATCGGACCCACCGACCACTGGTGACCGGTGAAGCTTGGACATATGAATAAGTTTGCGTACTTTACAGATTTTGCTCTCTGATTCAGATCATCACCAGGGCTGTGACCATGACCAGATGATAAGTAGCCCACCGGGCCGTGGTGGTACGGTGGTAATCATGCACGCGTTCTATTGACCGACACCGACGAAATCACTCTAGCGCGAGTTTGACCAGTGCTCGAAGTTGGTTTCACTGCTGTCCCGAAACATGGGTAGTACTAATATGAATGAGTTGTTACATCGACGTTTACAGAGTTAGTAGTTGGCAGGGTCATTAGACTCCAACATTCAGAATGCCAGAATGACGCTCCCCATTCTTAACTTATTCCCGCTGCATCAGCCCGGGAAAGCAGTGGCGCCTTCATGTGGCACAGCTGCTCCAAGTCAGTCCACGTCGTTCCCGGACGCTACGACATGACACATTATCGAATCGATTCTACCATTTACCTTATAGAAATATACTTGGAGGGAAAGGGCACGACTAGCGAGCAGAACTTAGTCGTGTGTGATACAACGGACTATAATGATTTACCTAGCGAGCAGAACTACATACACATTAGCTCGAGTAGGTAATAAGTGAAAAGGATGTCAGCTCACCTCAGTCGTGTGTGATACAACGGACTGAGGTGACAGCTAAGAGAAGGTATGTCTTATATACAATACAGAATGTATTATCGTAGAAAGGGGATATCGGGCTTCGTAGGGGCCCGATGAATGGAAACGTATCAATGACAAAGAGTGTACATACACGAAAACGAGAGAAACAAAAGAGCATCATATGATGTGGCGAGTAGGTTAGGGGATGTGGTGAGTGTACCGCGTGCACACCGGTAAACATCTACTGCAGGTGCCGCTCGTGGCTGCGCGCGTGCTTGTCAATCTAACATTACCACACCCATTATCGTTGATACCATGGCTCGATACCATGGTACTTTCCCCCTTTCCCAGAATGACGCCGATCGTGGCTGGGCGACTTCAGGACAGAGGGGTAGCATTATCTGCTAATATTAGAAGGCAGGGTTTGCAGAGGTACACTGCGAGATCGTCATAACGAGTTAACAGGAATGAAGCACCCGCTGCGAAAGAAGGGAGGACATCGATTGGCGACATACGACAGGGATAGACAGACAAACGAAGTCGGATGGGACGAGAGAATACGTCGTCCCTGATTCTCAGTCTTTGTTGGTTGCTTGTCGAAATAAGTCATTCTAAGTATACCAAGTACACGATAGATTTGGGTAGCCAGAGGATAGAAGATGGGCTAGCTCAGGTAGAGGGCATATCCGGCGAAGCAAGCGCTCAGAGTATGGGGTGATGCTGTGTATGTGATCCAATTCGATAAGACACGTGTATGCAAGGTGGCAATAGCGCACTGGGAGTGAGTGAGGACAACCTCCCTTCTCCCTCCTCACACCTAGCCCAGTATGCTCTCCGGGCTGC
>JBBPKE010000112.1:0-39640 GCA_038089095.1 Tylopilus orsonianus | reverse complement strand
GATTGAGGACGAAGAGGTCGAAGATGTCGAAGACGAGCCTGTAAGCAAGAAGAGAAAGGTTTGTGCGTTTTAAATGTCTGATTTCATGGTCTGATTTGTTGTAGCGCCCTGCGTCAATGAAGCAGGCTGTTCCTGCTAAAAAGCAAAAGGCGACATCATCCCAAGCAAAGAAATCCAAGGCACTAGTCGAAGAGGATGACGATGCCGAGTAAATGCGTCCGTCGGGGGTTTTTCGCTCGTCATGTTGTTTACTTTATCCTGTTCCTCATCTTTTCCACTTGTTCATTTCAGTGTAATTGCTTGTCTTCGAACTCAACGCCTCACATCAGAGTTCGGTTACGCTTTATTGTGGTTCCTGTCTTAGGTTCAAGTTCTGGCAAGTTCTTGTGATCAGATTGATAGCCAATTGACTTTCCTAACAAATCGGTTCATTCCAATTGCTGTGTAAAACTTGATATGTCAGTGTCAAGGTACTTAGCCCCGAGTTGTCATCCTGCTACCATCAATACTGCTGCAAGCGGAAGACGCTTAGACCCGACATCCAGTCATCAACCCTGAAGTTACAGCGCCACTAAAGTTTCGGATGGGCGTCCGGTCCCTCACGATGGCTACCGGACGAGCTGGATGTTGGACTTGAGGAGGCGAATAGCGAATAGAACTCTACAGCCGCTTTCCTGATCTCTTCTGCAAATTCGGTGTTGGGCATCTCCGCACGCGATGTGATCGTGAACTGCAGGTAATCTGAAATCGAGAACATCCCAGCGTGAGTATCCTTCTATGTGTCGAACTAGGAAAACACACCATCGAATCCAGTCATATATCCAACTCCGAACCCGTCGGGAACAACCTCACCCCACCCATAAACATCGAGATACCTGCTGAACACTGCACTGGTAGAAAGTGTCCAATGCGAGGAGCGGATGAATAGTGGGTCTGAGAACAATGGTGGTGTGGCCATTGAGGATGGTTTGGAGAGGCGTAGACCTTGAGAATGGAACAAGTTTAATTGCCGCACTGAAAGAGAATCGAGTGACAAACCCAACAAATGCCTGTCCACACCTTCGGCTATTGTAGCTTCCTGCGCAAGTTGTGTGTGCTTCTTGACTGCGTTCTTCAATAATCGCACCTTCTCGTCTCTTGTTGCTATGTTTATCGGTCACCAAACGCGTTCCCTGAGGTGCACCGTGAAGCGCCGCGCACAACTCACCCGACTGGCCCAACATTGCGCGTACGAATGCAACGCACTCATCGCTCACCACCCGGATGGTTTCCGTACGTCCTTTGTAGAATTGCCTGGTAGTCGCAGCTTCATACGTACCCACAGGCCATGGTACGACTGGCCCCTTTTCTCCGCCAAATTGCTCCGAGAGCCGCGCATATGCAACCTGCACAAGCATTTGAACCCATCCATCTGGACTCACACCAAATGACTTGATCGCAGCTTTGCCGTAGTCCGTCCTGATGAAAGACAAAGACTGCGAGGAAGCAAGATCATACACGAACTGCTGGGAATTCGATATCGCTTCATGGATTTCAGGGATGGACGTCAAGTCAAAGTCCAAAGGCTCCGGAGTTGGTATGGTAGAGGCTGAAGGCGACAGCTGAAAATCTGACCCGGGATCTGCTAGGAGTCCCAATACTTCATCGCACAAGCGAATGGTGGGGGTGCCATCCATAACACTATGTTCTCCCATCAACCCTGCAACTCCGTTGTCAAATACCACGAATTGAAGGGGTTTATCGACGTAGCGTGAGGAAAGGCCCCGTGAGACACGGGCTGAGTTGGTGGGTGTCTACGTGTGGGCAGGTGGTGAGAAACCACTAAGCTGTATGAGGATGCATAGTAAACAGACTGCACTCACCCCGAGCGTTCCATGCCACAGAGCTTTTGAAACATCTGCGCTGCTCTCCGGAGGTGGTGTTGAATCATCTAAAGATACTACAAATGCGGATGAATGGATCTCGCGAAGAAGAGCCGCATTCCGAGGAATAGATGATAAACACGCGAAATCCTAAATTCACGTTAGAACTCAAAATCATTTCTAACGAGATTGAAACGCAATGTGTGGCACGAACCTTTGCCCATACATCTCTATTATTGGCGGTCAAGACACCAATTGCAGGGTATTCGTCCGTACTGTGGCCATATATGTACTGAAATTGGCTGTAACAAAAATTTGAGCATGTTCATGGAGAAAAGCCATCTTTGAGAAGCAAACAATACCTGATTAGATCGCCCACCCCGGTCACCTTACCTTCAAGGTCGGCCCTAATCTTCCAAAAGCGATTCTTGCGCACGACAACAACATGGCCGAGATCCTTGTGTGGATTTGGGCTACCAGCGTAGGAAACGCTCCAATCGACGCCTTGATTGCCGGGGACACGGCAACAATCAAACATCCAACTGGCTCAAGCGTGAACGAGAAGGTGAGAAGATGGACAGGGAACACAGACCGATAAGTGTCCATGCAAAGTTGGACGTCTTTGATCGCGTCAGGGGCTAATTGACCCGACCGAAGGTTCTGCCTGAACAACATGGCGGCGCGGGTGATGGCGGCAGCACGAGCGGCAGGTGTCTGGTGAAGATGTGGAGGCTGTGGCGCAAAACCATCTATAGGCGAAGAAGTGTGATGACGAGTGGGATGGCATTATACACTTACAGTAGTATGACACATTAACGACGACCTAGAGTATTCAAGTAAGAGGAAGGAAGTAGCCGAGAGGAAACTGGGGGCTGACAGAGTCTCTGTAGGCAAGATAACCCAAGTCGTCCCACCACTCCTCCAACCAATGAGCTCTCTCGCTCTTGCGCTGGAGGAGTAACTGCTGAAGGATGGGACCGGAGCTACCGGGCCCTGAAAAGTCGTCAATCTTCTGGCACACAGCGGCAAATTCTTGGGTTGAACGCGCAAGAGGACGTAAGGAATCCTTGAGTCTTTGAAGAGTAGTGGGAAAAGAAGGGACAGGGAGGGGCGGGAGGGTGGTGGGCTGGTGAGCAAAATTTGAGATGAGAGGGGCGAGCGCCTTCCAATTCTGCGGGCGAAGTTGAGACATGGATCGGTGTACGATCCAAACATCGCTCGAGGACTCCAATATGGTTTCAATCACATGGAAGGTGAATCTCGCCGTGTGATTTCTAATCTTGCATCGTTCGTGTCCCGGTACTGCCGGAGTGACTCAGTAATAGGCGTCTGCACGGGTATGGCATACCCGCGCGGGTCGCGGGTACGGGTATGAACGGGTACGGGTTGCTAATCTGTAGGCCCACATGTCAGGATTTTTCTCCGATATACAGGATTTGGTATACTACAGCACGTACATCGCCTCTCATACCTCAGGAGGAGTTTTCCCTCCGCTTTGGACTTATGATAAGACGGTCTTTGTCACATCAGATGCAAATGTCGTCCGTCATCGGTCACCGTCAGATACAGATGTTGATTGCGTTATCTCAGTAGCTGAGTAGTATATATATACCGTCGCCCAGCATGTAGTCTTCCTTAGTTCTGATATTATCATTTATTCTCCCTCAAGCGGATTCCCTGGAGTCTGTCTCTTGTTCGAGTCGCACCTGACACCACATTGCCACCAGATGTCGCCACGAGATAGAACTCCACATTTGATATCCTGGAATATGCGCTAGACCATCATGAAGCTGTGGATAAGATAACCCAATGGCGGGAGTTGCGTGCTGTAAAACTGAACGACAACGAGTTGGAGCTGCTTGGAGAGTTGCGGGATGTACTGAGGGTGCGCTAACGTTAGGCAACTTGATCACTGATGTGACCGTGGCTTTAGATTTTTAAGGATGCCAGATCATTCTTTTTACGCTCAACGCCTTGCCTTGCCCATGCTATCCCTGCCATGGACCTCGTTGAGGAAAAGCTGACGACATATTTAGATGATCGCAAGTACACGCCATCAATTCGTGCTGCAGTCTCACTCGCAAAGCATACATTAAACAGATACTACCAGCATACCAACAACTCACGAACATATCGGATCGCAATGAGTAAGTACTTTTGCACCAAATTGAGCTACTCATCAATGCATTCTCTAACCTCAATCGAAGTTGAGCGGCTGTTCAGTTGTGGTTAGCTGATTGTCACTCACACACATTCACGGTTCTCTACTCAATCTATCCGTTTGTTCATGTGCCTCTCCACATGGAGCCACCCTGGTCTCGTCAAAGATAACGATGTGGTCGCAGTTAGTGTCATATCTGATGAGATTGGGGAGAAGAAACTTCTGGACAATGGATGGGATGCTATTAAATTGTAGATATCTGTACAACTGTTTCGCCCACATGTTTCGGGTAGACCCGCGGGTTCGCATACCCGCCGGGTACCCTCACTAACCCGCCGCATGTACCCGTACCCGCACGGCGGGTACGGGTTTAATGCGGGTACGGGTACGGGTACAACCATTGATACCCGGGGGTATACCCGTGCAGAAGCCTACTCAGTAATGCATTCACCGACAGCCAGAGCATACCCCACAGCCTATCCGAGTATGTCTGATCCTCGCTCTTGTTCAACATGCCTATGCGGAAGATCACACGACTTACCTCGTCCCGCCCGGTCGCTAGTTCCTGGTACTTTGAATGCGGACCATTCCATTGTCCAACGAAACGCTCTAAGCCTCATCACCTCCACGTATTTTACTTTTCTTCTCTATATTCTTGAACACGCGGCACCCATCGCTACATGAAACATGCACCCACCGAACCGATCTCGTTGTAAAGGAACATGACCATCCCATCGAGGAATTTCAGGTTGCCACTGCTGCAGCTGGAAATACCGAAACGCGTGTCTGGCACATATCCAAACTAACTTGTCGTTGGGATGCTGCCAGTGGTGGGCACTTGCGATGTGTCATCTTCGCCGCGTGGCGCGTATACCACGTCGGTATGCGGCGGGAGATTATGACTCTGAAACTTGAAACCATTGTCGCATCAATGGTGGCATCGTCACTACCAATGCAGCCGACTGTAGCATCAAGTGTCTGACTGTTCGGATCAGGCCCTTGTCCGCATTTTTTGCTCAGCGCACGGTAGCTCCATTCGTCCGGTCGAGATCGATCTTGATTATTAGGACTTTTGTGACAGTCACCAATCAAATTTACTGGCCCACATTCTACATATATGAAGAATACAATCCTGTCACCTCTAGCATCTTTCTGGTTTGTCTTGTCTTTTGATGGACGCATTGACCGTACTTGCAACCTCAGTGATCGAGACATACGAATTTGATTGCGCCTTCTCCTCGCTCCTAATCTATGATTACATCCTATGCATTGGCAAAGAGGTGCGACCAGTCAAGAAAATCCGTCCCACTCATTCTGAGCTTCGTCCTACAAGGTTGAATACTTCTGGACTGGTCGTTGGTCGCTCTCCAGGTTTCTTTATCTCGCTGTAAGCACCTCTGTTCAGTTCTAATTTTTCTTCAACCGAGTCCCGCTTCAGATCAGATATATGGGTCTTGGACTTGCACTGTGAGCACGACATAACCCATGTTTTGTGCTCATCGGATCATCTGCTCAATGTTTATCCAGATTCTCCATCACTTGTGAGCCATCTACACCACTCTTGTACTGTTGTTGACATACATTTCGAAGCCCTGAATTCGACTATCCGAAATGTGAGTCGTTTTAGCTTTGAGCCCGCATTATGACGTTTAATAGTCGAACAGTTGCCGTGAGTGCTACACAAACGGACATCAAGCATGCTGAACACAGCATCATGATGCAGCTCAACATTGACAATCAAGTTTTATATTTTCATTATTCCGATCACCGTCCTCTGTCAATGTATGTCCTCTTCCATGGGCGATTCATAGAAACCAAATGAACATGGCTATCAGCGGTCATTACGTTGCGCGTTTGGTTTCTTTTCTCCCGCAATATGGCAGTCAGAATCTTCGCCGTCCTCCTTCTTGTCTCAAGTACCATTGCGACTATTTTGCTGTCGACGATGCAATGGGAAACAATACAATTCGACACTCATCACGCACTCGTTCCTTCATCACGCACAATTGCATTGCTCTATGTGTCTTCATTGGTCATTCATACAGTGCTTTTTGGACTCAAGGTCTACCGACTCCTCTCAAGTTCCGTCAGGACGGAAACCAATTCACTTTTGTGGCGCTTTGTGAAAGAGTGTGTCTCAGATGACTCCTGCGCCGTGCCCTGACTCATACAGGTGTTGCACCACAGGGGCATGTTTATGTATGCATGTGCGTCGTGTGAGGTCTATTTTCTGGTTTTGGGGCGATGCGCATACTAACGACAGTCCAAGTGTCACTTGTGTTCGGAGTGGTGAGTTTGACGATGGTGGGACCATCGCAACTTCCTGTGAGTCACCGATCATATATACCTTACGACGGTTGAATCGAGATATTGCTGCCAAAGGTGCGTGCACCTGCGGCAGCAGGAAGGTAAAATCCACGCAATACCTCGCAACAGTCTAACATTTTAACGTGTCCTTTGCAGTCCTATCGCGGCCATAGTTATCGTATCCGTGTGTCGAGCCATGATTAGCATACGCTCAGTAGTTGCAACTGGGCATATCGGTCACACATGGCTGTTCAGCCAGTCAGAGTTCAGCCGCGTGCACTGGAGACGAGGAAACGTTGACGGGGAAATTATTGTAGGGCCTAGCGAGCTTCCTATTAGCCTAGACGTGAAGAACAACTACCAGTGACATAATATGAGTCCTGCTATCACGATGTTTCTTTTTGTTGGATTACAAAATCTCACCTTAAGTTGGAATGTGCAATGTGTCACCATTGTCTGTCTCTTCAAAATTTATATGTATGATATTTTTTGTAAGGCTCAACACAATGGCTATCCAAAGTCCAACTAGCCGGTCCTGAATACATGTCATTCTAGATTACATGTCAAATAGATGGTCATAATCACTCAGAAGCAGGTTGCAGATCAAACATAGGTTTTATACCAACAGTACCTTTACCTGGTTAAAATTTTGTTCCAGTGAAGGGACCTAACAGCATTCAGGGCCCTACCCTAGCGACTCCCGAGACCGGGTTTTTCAGTTTGCATTTTCCTTAACATTTTGCAAATGGCTACAAATGCCATAAGTCCCACCTTCCTCGGAGTCAAGGTCTAGTTCGGAGCAAGAAACAAGTACGATGAATACATACAACGAACGAGATATACCTACTGTCAACACTATGTGATTATGCGCCGACACAGACAGCTTACTCGGGAAGGGGAGGAGGAGCATCTGGCTGGGGAGCAAAGATAATGTTGAGAGGAGGTGTAGTCTGGCTATCCTCGTTGAGAACAGTTGCAATAATGGAACGACCAGCAAACGACCGTCCCGCCAAGGACTTGAGAGCTGTTTGTGCACCTGAAGCATCAACAAACTTCACATACACCCTCCCAACCCCAGCAGCTTCGTCCACACGCTGAGCATCGAGCGCCGACTGCTGTCCAGGTTCCCCAATAGCCCACTTGGATTTATCCTTTTTGAAGGGTCGAGGAATACGGAGGTCTTCAACAGGCCCGTGTCTAGAACATTCTTCTTTAACGTCTTCATATATATCACCATATTCCTGATCGTCCACAAGGTCGTCCGGAGTAACCATGTTCAACATGAGCAGAATCCGGGCGTCCATAGTGTTGTTTTCACCCGCCGGCATGATTGGTCGAGGAATTTCGGGAAATTGGTCGTATGGAAGATTAGGAACCCCAGGTTTTGCACCAACAGAAGCCCTTTGAACAACCAAGTAACGGTCCCCAAGCTCCATCCCATTTAAGCTTTGAATGGCGACATCAGTAACAGAGGCATCAACATATTCGAAGAACGCAAATCCCTGAGAAAAGTGAGCCATTTATAACCAAAAAAGAAACGAGAGCACTAACTTTTGAAGGTCCATTACCATTTTCGCGGACGAGGTTGAAGGCCTTCAGCTCTCCGAAGCTCTTCAACAGCTCCTGTACTTGTTCTTCATTAAGGTAGGTTGGAAGTCCGCCAACAAATACTTTGTTAATCGAATCTGGTACGTTGGTCGACACAACTCCTGGGACGTGAACGCTAGGTGCAGTCATTTCGATACCACCATAATCCTTGGGTCGGCGAATTTTGAGGGGCCCGTTGATGAAGATAATACCGTCGAACGCCATGGCTGCCGTAGCGTCCTCTGCGCTGCGGAACTAGAATCGCTATCAACACGACGTGAGAACACAAATAACTGGGTCACACCTCAACAAAAGCATAGTTCTTTTCATAGTTGCACTGGACAGCAAGAACAGGGTTTCCAGGGCCACCTGTACCAATACTCATCTCAATCATCTTGGAATTGAAAAATTCAGCCAAATTCTGTTCGTTCACGTCGGAAGTGATACTGCCAATATAGAGCCGACGAGACTGTCTCGATAGGTTGGGGTTACTGCCGATTCCCATGCCGAAAGTCTGCACAGGAATGGGCGGTGGAAGACCAGCGATACCAAGGATCGGCGGAACCTGAGTACGATTTGCGCCCGGTAAATTGAATAACCCTGCGGATTAGAAATGTGAATAACAGATCGGTCAGGCTGTGAACAGACTCACCTGTTTGCTTCGCCTGCATAGCAGAATATTGCTCGTATCCGGGGGCATGTACGTCCCATCCTGAAGCTTTTCGTTTTCGTTGAGACAACGGAACAGCGCCTTCGGGCGTTGGGGACCTTCTTTCGGGGGTACCGAGTCCATCTCTGCCTCTTCCCCGACCGCCACGACGATGAGGCGAGCCAGCTTCTTCACCACGACCTCGACGATGAGCGTGGTCATCTTCACGCCGGTGATCACGGCGCCGATCTTCGTCATGAGGACGTCTGTAATCTTCAAAATCTCTAGGGCGTGCGGCATGGTCACGGGGAGT
Organism: Tylopilus orsonianus; assembly: GCA_038089095.1. NCBI lineage: Eukaryota > Fungi > Basidiomycota > Agaricomycetes > Boletales > Boletaceae > Tylopilus > Tylopilus orsonianus. Next base: position 30,761 of record JBBPKE010000112.1, on the reverse strand, counting down.
TCCACGCCTGTCGTCTCGGCGGTACCGCTCCCTGTCTCTATCCCGGTCTCTATGGCCATCTCGGTCCCTGTCCCTATCCCTGTCTCTGTAGTCACGGTCTCTGTGGTGGCCATCGTCATGCCTTCGGCGTTCACGATCCTCGCGATATCCACGGTCGGCACGGTCTAGATAAAAAGAAGGAAAAGTGGTTTACGTGAGTAATGTGCGTTGCTGCGAAAGACAGCATATTGGCGGCGCGAGCGACATCCACGAGAAGTGCTAGCTGGAAAAAAAAAAAGAGAAAGAAGATAGTGCACAGATGCTACGATGCACCATGAGCACGTTGTTTGCAAGAGAAAAAGAGAAGCAAGCAAACAAGGAAGAAAGCCAACCTCTACCGCCTCTGATCGAGTATGAAACGGCTTTCATGGCTGCCTGTGAAAACTGCTGTACGATGTTGTGTAACACTTTGACTTACCTGCTGGGTCTGCCATTTTTCTGTATTGCACACTTTCAACTTTGAAGGAAGTGGTTTTGTGGTGAGCCAGGAAAACTCCGCGCACTGAGTCGCACGGTATGCTGACGTCAGCAAGGAGACCCCGTGCACCTCGCATTGGCGCGAACACCACCGCAGTCCGAACTCGTCCTGTTCACCTCGCCATGCCCACCGAGCTCCCCTATGCCGCTGACGCCCACGTCTCCTTGTCTTATGACGAGCTGGAGGTATGTCTGTTCGACAGCTGTTGCCAACTCTTGGCCGATCTCTGTCCAGGTGCTCCGACTGCAATATCAGAAGGAGCTCGCTCAGTCTCATATCACTGTGCAGACCAAGTTCAACTATGCTTGGGGTCTGGTCAAAAGCCCAGTTCGTGAACACCAAGTAGAAGGCGTGAGGTTACTGCAAGGCAGGTCTCGTCCCACTGCTACAAAAACACCCACCATTGATATGTTGACTATGCAGACATATATCGGACAGAGCCCACGCGACGTAGAGAGTGCCTATATTATCTTGCGCTCGGGTACTACAAGATGGGTAATTATGCAGATGCGAAGAGCTTCAATGGTGAGTGTTTTTATTCGTGAGTCCTGACCAACCCTCACTAGTGACTGCAGATCTCTTACTGGAGAAGGAGCCGACCAACCTCCAAGCCCAAAGTTTGGCATCTCTCGTTGAGAAGGCTGTCACGAGAGGTTTGTGTTTTTCATCCCGGGTGGCTCAGTCCTCACTGGTCGTTTCATTTTAGAGGGATATGTCGGAATGGCACTTGCGGGAGGCATAGCTGCTTTGGGCACGCTTGTTGTTGCTGGTCTCATACGGCGAGCAGCTCGTAAATGATGTCATCCCATATACTAACACTTCGTCCCATTCTGCATGTCTGTATCGCTCATTTGGGATGTTGTTCATTTGTTATTTACACCACACCTCCATTGCCTCAAAATACTACACCGAATCCTCACTTATTGTGTACTGTTATACATGCTTCGCATTGGAAATCACAATTAGGTCTCAGAATTGATCGTGCAACGTATGTCAACATTTATTTCAACACCTTACGCTTGGCGTCTGATGCATTTACCCTTTGGATCGTCACACTACCATGGCCAATAGGTAGTTACTTTAATTTACATCATCGTCCAGGCGTAGCAAGTGAGTCACTTTTACTGCAAATGTGATATAGATACGTGAGTGAAGAGCAAAGTACATTTGCAGTCGTGCTTGACGCGACGAATGCTGCGAGGATGGAAGGTATATGGTTTCTGTCGAAGGGCCAACCCATTTATCGTGTCCCGCCATGTAAATCGTGTATCACGTAGGAAGAAAATTAGCTGATGCGATCATGAGTTGTGATGTGCCATAGTTGCCCTTTGCTTACCTGCTTGAGCGTCCATTTGCTGGGTAGTAAGCTATACGACAATCAAGGTCTTGTATATTAGCGGCCTGCGATTCGGACTCACCTTGAACGAGGCCAGCCCGATGAAGAGGAACGATATACATACTCCGACCTCAAAAATTAACCACACGCATGCCCAGACTACAGTATTCAGCGAGCAACTCAACCAGATGAACGGTGCTCTTACAATGAGCAGAGATACGGGGAAACATGATGTGAAACTGTGTGCAGTCGGAATCATTGACCTTGCGAAAGAATTTGTCGTCCGCGATGTCCCCTGCGAAGAAAATGGCACGTAAAGCTGTAGCTATCCAGGTTCTACTTACAAATAACAAAGAAAACACTGCAGAAGTGCGTCAGAACAGTGACGGAGTGAAAGTGGGAGGCACTAACTTCATGACACCGACGAATAAACAGTACCATCTCAGTGCTTGGCTACGGAAAGATGAGAAGTGTGCTGGAAGTATATCCAGCCATCACCTACGCGTGCTCAACAAACCAGAAACCAACTAGAAGACCCTCATAGACAAGTGTGAGCAGGATAGTCCTTCAGCAGGTAAGCTGGCAGAGTAGGTCAAAAATAATGCTTGTTACTTACAATTTATCACGAACGAGAACAAGGGGGGTGATCAGCCCAAGACCGAGAACAAAGCTGAGTATTTTAGCCACTAGGATATCAAAGCCGCCCAACATGAATACACCACCAAAAATGGTAGAACCGATGTATCCTGCAGGTAATATTATGATTGGTTTGCCACCCTCTACCAACGTTGCTCCACCCAAGTAAGGGTCGATGGTGACAGACAATATGGTCCCGCCAGTTAGAATCGCCTAGCAAAAATATATGGATCAAATGCGGGGTGAGTGCGAATCGAAACGAGTATCGTGGAAAGCAACCCACTGCGATTATATGACAAAGCTCGTGCCATCCGATGGTGAATAGTTTCAATGGATTGATCAGCGTCCGTGCGCCGGGGATATTCCACATCCCAAAAATTACGACGGCATAAACAACTGTCTGGAGCGCCGTTCAAACGTCAATCGGATTCAATCTGTGCTGGCTTGCTTCACATACAACGTATAGGACGACTACCTAGACAGTCGTATTCTGGTAAGCGCAACAATGACAGTTTCAGACTGCACCAACGGCAATGCACGAACCTGGTCATGCGTCGGGGACAACGGAGGGACGTATGGTGGGCTAGGTAGTACTCCTGCGGGAGGCCCTGCAGGGGAAGACATAGGCAGATTAACTGCCGCTAGGGAATAAAAAGAAAAGGTATGGATCAGATGAAGGTGCAGTTGACCGCGCGAAGGTTTGAAGGGTCCCTCGTGCAAACCGCAAGGCCGAATGCTTGAAAGACGATGGCAAACAGCAAGTTGGGCAGAGCTACGAAGCCAGCTGCTTCTCTCGAACCAAGTCTCCGCGCCACATGGCAAGTTGCCTTTTCTGGAATGCCCCTCCAGAAAAGCGCGTCGGTCACATGCATAACGCGTTGATTTCTTTTGTTGGAACTCCGCCTCAAACACTCATTAAATAGCGGTCGCGTCGCAATGGCAAGGATGGCCACTCCCCCCTCCTACCCTCATCTCTTGCTATTTCTCCTTTATCCGTATCATTAAGGAATGGTAGGTGTATTTGTATTTTCTTGTTTTGCCTTATGACTAATACGATTGTAAAAAAACAGTCTGGGAAAGGGAAAGCGTGGGTTTGCCCTTAGTCCTGTACGAGACCTGTAGCCGCTCACGAACAACGCAGTGGAAAATCTTCCTCTGGGAAAACTGGTGGCGATGCAAAATCCCAGTCCCGCTCATCCAAAGCCGGCCTGCAATTTCCAGTCGGTCGTATTCACAGGCTCTTGAAAAAGGGGAATTTCGCTCAGCGTGTTGGAGCAGGAGCACCTGGTACGTTTGACTAGCTGATGCTAGTGAATTTATTGTTTATTCTCGTCAAGTATACCTTGCTGCTGTGCTGGAGTACTTGGCTGCGGAGATTCTTGAATTGGCAGGTAATGCCGCCCGTGACAACAAGGTGCAATATTTCGTTAGGCGTTATATACGTACAGCTCACTTGTCTTTCAGAAACAACGTATTGTTCCGCGTCACCTTCAACTAGCCATCCGGAATGATGAGGAGTAAGAGATTCTGTATGGTGGAGCGAGAGTCTTATCTGATCACTTTCCAGGTTAAACAAGCTTCTAGGGGATGTCATTATCAGTCAGGGTGGTGTTGTTCCGTTTATCAATCCAGAATTATTGCCATCAAAGTCCAACAAGGGCAAGAAAGATGGTGCTTCGCAGGAAGTCTAGACATACATATACCTATACACTTTTGCTTGTACCTCTGCTTTGTATCATCTTGTCTGAGTAATCTACGGTATGTTTCGAGTAACCAATTTGCACGGCGAGTCTGTCTGGTTGCTCGCTGAGGCGGCTGTACATCCGACTCTTTCCACACGGTATGGCGTTGTTATGCTCAAATAAAACATATCTGCCACTTCAGTCCCAGTGTCTTCTGACGAGCCCTGTAGTACAATAGTGCATACCAAGACTTCTGGCATTCATTCCAAGCCTTCCGAACTTGAGCGCTGAGAGTTTAAAACATTGGGCAGGTCAAGCATTATTAGACAGCGCCGTGGGACTACCCCACCTGCCGCAAATATTGGAGGGGATAATCATTGTAGCACTCAAGAAACACACATATAGATAATTCAACAAAGCATTCACATCAGATCCGCCTTAATCTTGGGCTACTTGTCCACCACCTCATCTTCAGCGTCACTCGCCATAGTTCTTCTGGACAACCCACCTGGAGTACGCCCGATTCCTCTCTTCGAATCCGCCAATGGACGGGAGGTTCCTCCCGAAAGCCTCTTGTAGCTGGGGGACGGGGGAGGTGACGCCGCGGCCGCGCGGTTGAAATTGGCAATCTTGCCGCTCACATTACTACCCTGCTGAGCCCTTGGAGCCCTTGACAGGCGGGGCCCGCGAACCGCGCCCTGTCCTGACGTATGCCTCGATAATCCCGATTTGACATTCGTCAAAGGCTGATCTTCGGCAGTTGATTCACCACCGGTAGCAACTGACGGTGAGGGGCTGCGCCCTTGGACTGGAGACGCAGCTCCAGAACGGAAGGCCGAATTGCGTCTGAGCGATTTAATGGGATTTTGGGGCGTGGCAGGGGTCACAGCTACTGCGGGAGAAGGTGCTGGCTTGTCTTCCGTAGGTGGGGGGGATGAGGGCGGTGAGACAAACGTAGGCCGCACAAGTGGTGGGTCATCGACTTCAGGGGGTGGTTCTCTGAAGGTAGGGCGAGGTGGCACGTCATCCGTCTCTACGGAGGGTTCCTTGAAAGCGGGACGATGGAGAGCAATGCCATCCTCCTGCGTCGAGGCTTCCGCGATATGACAAGCCGGTACAGGAAGTTCGAAGGATTCTGGTTCAGTAGTCACGATCGCAGGTTCTTCGGTTTTTGTTGTGGGGGGTGGCGTGGCTGATACAGCTACGTTACTCGCGGGCGGCAACTTTGGGGCAGCTTGCTGGGCGGCAAGGATCTCTCTGGTGGGAGCGCCTACTGAAATCCTGCCACGACTCATTCGCATATCGACTGGTGCAGTTCGTTTCCTCATCGGTACACGACGTTCGGATTCACGTTGCTTTTTTGCGATTGTGGGAGGTAAAATCTTATCATAGTTCTTCAACAAGTCGAGGAATAGCACTATTGGAACATTGCAGCACAGAACGGGGGCACGAGGACGGGCCACTTACACGTAGGGTGACGATCTTGGATAGATAGTTCGGTCTCGGCCTTTGGCCGAATGATTGCTAAACGGTATTATAAATAGAGGTTGAGCCATAAGCAAACCTGATTTCAGGAAAAGTGCTTACTGCGACCAACGGACAAGGCAAGTTTTGTCATGTATGTATCCACAGGTTCCTCAGTAGTGGTGCCTACGATCAAACCACGAAGATGCGTCACGAGAGCATCCAAGACGTAGAGGTGAACCTTGGGCAACCGTTGAAGGGCTAGTTGCAGATCTTGCAAATGTTGCTCCTCAGACGGCTCTCCGTCCGCCTTGGGAGCCGAACCCAGTGTCGGATACAATTTCCGTATGTCGTCCCAGCCCTCCCACAAAGCTAGGGGTGGATCGAGTTCCAAGGCCCACAGTTTGACACAGCCAGCAAGAACAGGGGCGTCATACTTGGCGAGCATCTCAGGGGAAAATGGCTGCCCAGGTGGAACTGCGTTAAGAGCTTCTCTAAGGTGGTGAAGCGCCGGAAGGGGCACGTCGTAAATCCAGGCCTTGCGTTTCTCTGGCGACAACACATCAGCCTACAATAACATCCAGTTGCTTTGATAGCTCACCAGCATCACCAGGCAATCTCTTGTAACTCTCGGTTAAACAATCCAGCAACGCAGCTAGAACGGGAGGAATCTTTTCCTTCTTTTCCTCGCCGGAAGTGAGAGCGCTCCATCCGCCCTCTGCCCACTTGCGGAGGTCGATGCCAAAAACGATATCAGACTCGTCGTGAGCAACAGACTCGTATAGCTGCGGAACGGGACGGAAAGGACCCGTACGGTAGCGCTCCATGAGAGCAGTCAAATCCGAGTCCGGCTGGTATGACGCAATAAGCGTTGCCGATTTTTCCAGAGTCGGTTCAAATGCCTTGGGTAGATTAGCCAAGGTTCCCTGATATTGAAGCAAAACTGTAAAATTAGGGACGTAAGTTGAAGATGGATACCAACAAGCAGCGAGATAGAAGTCGCGCACCAGTCTTGATCGCTGCAAGGCGCTCCAATTCCCACCTCTGGAGGGTCTTTAACATCTCTTCAATTCTCTCCTCCAACCCGAGTCGCTGTCTATCAAGTTTCCTTACAGAAACGCGATATAGTTTATCAGCTTCATCAGCCTCATTACGACGTCTGACGTGCAGTGGCTCGTTCTGAGAGTTGGGGTTAAGAGCCTTGGTCACAACATTGACCAAGTTGCCAGAACGTTTCAAAAGATTGTCAGCAATCTGGTTTCTCTTGGGCGCAGTGACTGAAACATCGGAAGCCTCGCCTTCAACGTCAAATGCCTATTGTAACGTCAGGGAGATTATGCGAGCAAGAGTGACAGCTCACTTTGGGACGGAATTGGTAATATGCATCATCAGCATGTTCAAATTGGTTTCCAAACTCGCCGACCCTGCGGAGAAGGCCGTCTCTTTCGGTGAGATCCCTCGCGGCTTCCTCGGCCAATTCAATGTTGCCACCAAAGCCGGGTACACTCTTGTTCAACCATTCAACAAACTCCGAGCCCGAAAAACAGTCAGGGTATTCCCCGATTAAAGGGAAACGGATGGATCTACGGGGAAGCTCGGAAGCAGCGCGTGTGAGCAGACTGGAAACAGCGGAAGGCGGTAGTGACAAGCCAGCCAACAGAATTGGAACAGGGGCGGGTGGAAGCGAAGATGAAGCTACCTCAGCCTCGGCCTTCGAAGGGGGGGAGGGTGGTGACATGGGAGGAGGGGACGACGCGAGGGCAGGTGAGGGTGGCTCAACTGCTTTACCCTTGCCTTTGTCGACTTTCGGCGACTCCTCATGTTCCTTTTCCTCGGTACCTTCGCTTGTTGCATCAGATACCGCGGCGGGTGCTGTGGATGCGACGGCCCTGCGCTGGATTTCCTTGAACCGTTGGGCAATGCGCTCTGACACGGTAGCAGAACGCTGAGGCGTACGGACGTCACGTGGGGCGAGCCGTGGCGAAGTCGTGTAGTGGTCACCCAAATCATTGCCAGGTGCAAATTTAGCGCTGCCAACCGGTCAGCATACATGGAGTGGACAAGAGTTAGCCGTACTCGTCCTCTGCTTCATCTGCTCGACGTATTCTTGTCAGGTACGCGTTCTTCAACTGGGTGACCTATATATAGAAAGCAGGAATTGTGGCAATCCGGGTGAGGAAGGAAGAGGAACAAACCTCCTTCTGGGCATCCTCGTAGTAACGTAGCCAATTATTCAGAGCGGTCGATTTACTTGAGGAAAGGCGCTCCTATTTGGCAAGAATTACAAGGCGTCTACGCCAGCATACATGCAAGTACCTTGTAAGCTCGAGCCCAAATATTGAATGGCTCGACGACCAGTGTCTGAAGATCCTTGGCAATGTCCCTGTGGATCTGAGCTTGGATTGCGGACTCTGCTTGAAGTCCGCGGAATGTCATGAGGAGAGAAGCCCCGTCATCTCTGTCAAAACCGGCTGCCCAAGAGGGATTATACGGATCAAATTCGGTGGATGACAAAAGAACACACCTTGAGTGGTGACCGCGGTCTGGTTGACCAGAACTGTCGCGAGCTGACTCTCTGCATTGGCACGCGCCTGTTGCGGTGCATATATGTGAACGGTGTTGCATGGAGCAAGATATATGCGCACCCGAATAAAGGCAATGATCTCGTCGTTCTCGGCGACCCCCTGGAAGAGTGGATCAGGCGTGCGCAGAACAAGGACGAGGCGCATACCTGCTCGAGCTTGCCAAAGAGGACCTCGAGGCCCTTGCGGTAGTCCTGACTCCAGAACGAGTTGGTAAAGGTCAAGGGGAGCGAGAGGACCGCCATGGGCGATGGGCGTGCGTGTTCAAGTTGAGCTGGTCACCAAGCAGCGTCGTCTTCGGGCATTGCCGACGGGTGCACGATCTGCACTGGTTTTTGGTCTGACGCGGGTCTGCTGCACCATGGGTCGTGCATCGGCCAGGCTCTACTCGACCGCCTCCAAGCTCGCCGTCTCTGCCGCCCACCTGACCCGCTTCCCCCCAAAAGAGGCTGTGGCTTCCAATGCCGCGTTCGATCCTCACGCTTGGGCTGCCCTCCAACCTCCGCCTCCGTCCGCCCTCTCCGCGTTTGCACATCGAATCGGCCTCGCTTCGGTGGTGAACTCTTCGGACGCCATCCGACGTGCCTGCACCCACAAGTCCTTTGTGAACCTCCATGCCAAGTACTATCCCTCCAGTCCCCCTCCCCCGACGAATGCCAACCTTGCCACCCTCGGTAACTCCCTACTGGGCCTCTTTGCCTCGGAATACCTCCACGCGTCGTACCCCCACCTCCCAACCCGTGTTCTCAAGGCCGCAGTCAGCGCCCACGTGGGCCCCTTGACGTGCGCCAGCGTCGCTCAAGAAATGGGTGCTACCCCGCTTTTACGCTGGCATCGACTGGTTCGCCTCCAAGTCCGTGTCCAACCCGATTGCACTGATTTTTTTCACCAGCCACCCACTCCAACGTCGCCTCCGCTCTTGCATTCCGACGCGCTCGCGTCAATACCGCGTGCGCTGACGGCACTCGTGTACCAGGAGAGGTCGCTCTCGACAGCTCGCAAATTCGTCCACTCCTTCTTCCTGAGCCGTCAGACCGACCTGCGGTCCATGTTAAAGTTCCAAGATCCAAAACGTGCTCTTATGGAGACTGTTACCAAGTTTGGCAGAGAACGACCAAAGTCTAGGTGAAACCGTCTGCTTGCCCTTGGCACGCAGCCGTGTGCTCATTTATCTCAGACTTTTGAAGGAGACAGGCCGGTTTTCAAACTCGCCTATATTTGTCGTTGGGATATATTCAGGGGCGGACAAGCTCGGTGAGGGCTTTGGAAGTTCACTAAAAATGGCAGAGTACAGGGTATGTGTTCGGTGCTGGCCTATCGACTGCTAGACCATTAAGACACTGCACAGGCTGCCGAGGACGCCTTGCACCGATTGTACCTTACCAGGACCCCGTCTGACTTGCTTCAACTCCCCTCGTCGGCCTTCGGTCCTCAGGACGACATATATAAGCCTGGTCCTGTGGCTGAATACACTCCGGGTATCCTTGGTGAGGCTGAGGTCTTGTATGCCAGTTCCGGTCGCAGCGGGATAATAGCTCCCAAACGGCTCCCGATAGAGGAGGTGGCGAGCAGAAGGGCTGATGTATAATACTCGCGCGGTTAATTGCATTGCTATCGAAATGTTTTCAGGAGTGTCATGAGCGCCCCCGCCTGTCTATAGACCAAGTTCCAAGTGTTCCAAGACGCCGCAGAGTATGCTAGTGGATCGAATACATCGGTCGACATGTGCGCTATCACCATCCGTGCTTGCATGAGCACGACAGCTAGAACTAGTCATTCAGGGAGACCGAGAGGCCCCTACCGTCCTTGTCCCCTCCCTAGCTCGTAACTCCGTCCCAGTCAACATCCGGCACCAATTCTCTCAATCTCTCCACGTAAACATCACGAACACACAAACATCTTGCAAAGACAAGTCGTTGAAGACCGTAATCTGCTGCCTGGCGACTGGCGAGGGCGCCATAGAGGCATGTCTGTGCTGCACTCCGAGAACAGACGCCTTTACCATGATTGCAACACTCCTGCGAAAATTTCACGGCATCGAGCTCCAGCTCCTTCAAAGCAGGTGCAAATACCCGACTTGGGTTTAACCCTAGGCTTCTCCCTTCGTCCCTGGGGCCACCAAGAAGGCTGATGGAAAGCACGGGGACCAAGCCTTGCAAATGGACTTCAGAGAGCTTGATATGCTGCAATTCTTCTAGATCCCCAAACGTCTCTCTCCAAAAAGTTGCCGAGAGAGCGGTCCCGACGTCAAATTTGAGATGGGCACTTGCAAGGTTGGTCAGGGGCAAGCTGCGACAAACCCCCCCAATGATTTCCTCACGATCCCTCGATAATGACGTTGGTAAGACAATGTCAGCCTTGAGTGGAATACCGCAATCCCAGTCCTCGTGTAATTGACCAAGGTCGTAGGCCGTCGCAGCCCCCGAGTAAGCACGACGACCTCCATCGCGTTCAACCATGCTGAAAATGAAACTTGTCGTTGCCGACGCGGTTTCGATGAGGCAAGTACGGATGACGGGAGCAAGGACAAATCCCTGTTGCTCTGACGCGATGAACCGCTTCGCTAGGAGGGGGTAGATCGGCGTATAATCCTCAACACTGGCTTCGTAGCAGCACCTCAGCCTCAATTCCGTCTTGAGTGGAAGGTCAAAACGGGACAGGAGCAGGACGACCGTCGAGAACGGCGCTATGATGGAAAAACGGGAGAGCCGAGGAAATTGTAGCTTCTCTGGACACTCGAAGGACTGGTCAATGGAATCACCGCGAGCACTAGGGAGGGCATTCTCAAGATGTAGATACATGAGACTCTGCATGGGGCTGAGTACGGCCTTGAGCTCTGCCAACGCTGGCTGAAAGGATGTACTGAGATCGCGCAGTCTGAGGGTCGTTAAACCGCGAAGAGTTGGAGACGTCAGTGGAAAGGCATAGTTTATCAGCTCTAGATTGCGGAGGCCTGGAGTATCGTCACCAAAGAGGGCTCCTGTCAAGTTCAGAGCGGGCTCGCCCAGGTAATTGGACCTTTCCACCGAGATCCGCAAACGTTGCAGCAGGGGAGCGGGGGAGGAAAACAAGGACAAAATGCGCTCGGCTTCGCGACGTGTGAGCTGGAGACTGAGATCCTGAATGCGGCCCGCTTGAGGAGCCACCCTCTTCAAGAGATTCAACTCTATTGACTGTTTGGGATATCCAGAGTCCACGCAGACTGTCAATGGCGCTGCCTTTGATCTGGAGAGTAACTCGTCTGTCCATTGCTGTGAGGATACGAACAGGAACGACCAAAGTGTGGGAGAATGTAATGCCACGTCTCGCCAATGACGACAGACATGGGAGACCTTGACCCAGCCAGGAGTGCCTGATTCTGGATATCGGGGTTGTTGGTGGGCGCGGGCGCAGTGGATGAATATGGACGCAAGAATCTCTGGTGGAAGGCGAGATACAGGCGATAGTGTGTTCCTCCGACCGCGAAGATGGCACAACTTGAGGGTCAACTCGGCGATCTCGTCGTCAAGCCGTGCCTGCATATCGGTGGTGATGCCGGTCATGTTTGGTGCTGGCGTCATCGAAATCAAGTCATCTCCATCCGTCGGTGGCAACATTGAAACCATCCCTTGGGAAGCCTGAAATCAGACAGGAACCTCTGTAGCCGAGCCCATTCGCGCTTACAGAAACTTTGGATGGGTAGAGTCAATACGGCAGCGGTACGATCCGAGGTGGGAAATTACATATCGATACTGCGGCTATCCCAGTACACTGCTGTGTGTACTACGTATTGAACTTATCATTTGCCCAATGCTTACCACCAAGTCAGCACTGTGACCCGTGTGGGCCGTGTGAGATGGGATACACACGTCCCCCCCCATCATTCTGAATGTGGACGAGTCTTCGGCTAACGCTGATATATTTATAGCACGCATAGCCGCGGTCCTTGCTGATGGTTGACACAACCGACAGCGCCGCCGCATACTAGGTGCGTCATCGGCCCCGTTGTCGTCGAGTGCACGCAACAAGTCTGGTGTTGAAGACGAGCTGGAGCGAGCGCGAGGCTCGGAGCGGCTGGCGACGACCCCGTAGGCACTCCCACCAGAGCACACGGGAGTAGGCCGGTCGCGACGAGGTGGGTCGTGGGTCAGCGACTGCCAAGCGGTCTTGGATTACCTAAACCGGGTAGGCAACCAATTTACAAGAGATATCAGACAACTGCCAAGGTCTGCCTCAGATCTCGTGCTTGTCCGCTCGTTTTTGTTACTTCCTGTGATGCACTTCACCGCACTCGTCGCTCTTTTCCCCCTCCTCGCCGCCGTCAACGCCAATGACCACCATGTGCGCCTCGCAAAGAGGCAGTCTGCTTTCTCCTCCTCCCCGTCTACCTCCGCCTCTGCATCGTCTGCGGTTGCTTCCCTCTCCTCCACCGGCTCAATGACTCTCTCTTCCGCCTCCTCCGCCTCTGCCTCTCCTGTCCCCACGACTCCCGTTGGAACGACCATCCCCCCGCTGAGTCAGATCACTTCCGGCATGCCCACTCCCTCCACCGTCCCCCTCGCTGCCACTTACTCGGCTGGCGCTTCTCCCCCGATCTCTGGCGCACCACCGTTGCCTTCTCCGTGTAGGTCCGCCTCTTCACAGCTCTCCTCCTGTCTCACACTCTGCAGTCGTATTTGTTGCCAGTCAGTGGCCTACCCAGGACCAAATCGCTCCTACCAGTATGTCCACAGCCCGCTGTCGCTGGTCATCCCATGGACTTATCTCTCCCACCTCCCTAGCTGGCTCCGAAGTTGCCCAATGGATGACGGAACTGGATGGGTTTGACATTCCAGATATCCCCCCTACCGCTGACGGAACGTGCGCTGGTGATCCTGCTGCTGCCGCGGACGCTGCCAATCGTGGTTGGTGGACCTGTGGCGGTCATACTCGTCCCACCGATATCACCGCATGCCCATCAAAGTTGACTTGGGGCGTCAGCTTTGACGACGGTCCTGGTTTATACTGTGTGTTCCTCTGCCTCTCGCTACGATCAAGAAAGTACTGATTCGATTCTTTCGCACTACTTTTTCAGCTCAGTGAGTCGGCATGCTTGCTGTGTGATACTTGCTCTAATCTTGTTCAAGGGAATTACTTAATTTTCTTACCTCTCAGAACATTACCGCTACTTTCTTTGCCGTGGGGTCACGCGTTGTTGAGCGTTCCAAAGTTCTTGTCGAAGAATACATGGCCGGTCACGAAATTGCCGTTCATACCTGGTCCCACAGAGTTAGTCCATCTCTTTTTCGCCCTTTTCCAGATAGTGAACTTGATTTCAGCCCCTCACCATGCTCACCACCCAACAAGTCGTTGCTGAACTAGGGTACACCCGCAAAGCCATCAAGCAGGTCCTTGGTGTCAGCCCAACTATAATGCGTCCCCCTTACGGTGACATCGACGACCGTGTTCGCGCTATTTCCCTGGCCATGGGCATGGTGCCAGTTATTTGGACAACGACACCTTCTGGTACTACGTTTGATACTAACGGTGAAATTAAATTCAAATTTAGCCTTTGGCTTTTGCTCAATGATGAACACAGACTGGAAGGTCCCTGGTGGCGTTGTGACTGGCCCACAATCATTCGCCACCTTCCAGGCCATCCTCAACAATGCGACGACTCTGAATACTGGTTTTATCGTCCTGGAACATGACTTGTATGCGCAAACTGTCGACCTTGCTATTGGTTATACCCTACCTGCTGCTCAGAGCTTCAACCCCCATTTGACTGTAAGCGTTGATTCACCTCTCGGCACATACCCGCTTAAATGTGTTGTTATAGCTTGATTCCATTGGCCATTGTAGCGGGATTCCTGCCACGAATCTCTACCGCGAGACCAACTTAAACAAAACGTTCCCATACCAGAATACCACCGGCAGCTCTAATAGCACTGGGGGTACTAGTACTGCCAGCTCGAAAACCGGCGGAGCCGCGTCGAACGCGGTCATTCCTCTGTCGCTTGGCATCGCATCGTTGTTGGCATTGGCCGTATCATTGTTGTGATTGGCTGAAGATTATCCTCACCTACCCTCAACCTACCCGACTAATTCTTGGATGTCTCGCGAGTGTAGATAACCTCGGCTACAGAGATTCTTTGATTCACAACGGATGGAACTTTTCTTATTTCGTTATTGCTTTAGTTTTACTGTGTATCCAGTCATGCCGTCTACTCACGAAAACGAGGGTTTCTCTGTCGGGATTGAAAGCTGGGATGTCGATCTTTTGTAGTAAAGGTACCGGTGACAGCCGAGTCGGTCATCGTCAAAAGTGTGAAGGCGGCCGCTAGGCGACACCTCAACTCCTTTGCACTTGCCGTCTTGGTCGATCCGGACATTTTTGACATGTCCTCGCTCGTCACAACTATCCGCACAAGTATGGCTGCGGCACCTTCAGTGCTTACATTTATTCACGACATGGTATTTAGAATTTCTTCAGGCGATCAGATCGGTCAATCCGCAAGGTAGATGGAAGATTCTTGTCGTGGATGATCACTCGCAAAAGTTACTGGGCTCGGTGCTCAAACAGTTTGATATCCTCGAGGAAAATGTTACTCGTACGTGGTCTTTTGATCGCGATGGGTGCCGAGCACATTCCGATGTGTTGCATGCAGTCATTGAATCGATCTCCAACTACCGAGAGCCCCAGCAATTCGAGGCAGTGTATATCCTCATGCCTACAACACAGAACGTCGACAGGATTATCAAAGACTTCTCCGGGGACCAACAGCAGTACCTCGGGGCCCACCTGTTCTTCATTGAGGGTGCGTTTGTTGAATTTTAGAGTATAGCGTGGGTCACGGAATTCGTTTTAGCTCTTTCCGAATCCTTGTTTCAACGTCTGACTTCGTCGCCTGCGGAACCCTTCCTTCGCGGTCTTCAAGAACTCTTTTTGAACTTCTGGGGTGAGTAAGATTTGGCGCGCGAACTGCAGATATCAAGTTGATCAGACGTCTCCGTCCGTTTACAGCGGTGGAAGCCCAAGCCTTTTCTCTAAACACTCCTAGTCTCTTCTTCAACATTTACAGCCCACCACGGAATGTGTCTGCTTTTAAAACAACTCGTTCACGTTTAGAAGAAGAACTCTTGTTCGCGAGCAAGACGGTGCGCGTCGAACATCTCTGGCTCTCTTTACCTAACTAAGCCGGAAAACGCATAGATAACGAATCTGTGTATCACTCTTAATGAATACCCGTATATTCGATATTACTTACCCTCCCATCACCTCCCGCTGGGTCCACTCCAGCCCCATGCACAAACTCGTGCACCTCCCCCTCCCGAGGGAAGTAGTCGATGGCGGACAAACCTTGCCCGAGGTGACGCCGCACGCGCATACGAGGCTGCGGACACAGAATTTGTAACCAGATTATTGGCATTCATGGTACAGAGGAATTTGGACGATTACAAGCGTACTAATACTGACTTCCCTGTGAGCATCCATTGTCAAATTGTTTGAGCTAATGTCGGGTCTCATACACATGAACCAGAAACCTTCGGACCCCCCTCGACCGAGGGGTACCCTAATCATCACCGATCGTTCGATGGATGCTATCGCACCGTTGATTCACGAATTCACATACCAGGCCATGTGTAACGACTTGTTGCCAATCGAAGACGGAACGAAATACACGTATGGTCTTGTCGGCAATCTCTGAATTGCTGACGTATCGTGACTTTTTAGCTACAAGTTTCAGTCATCCCTCGGTGCGTATGAAGATAAAACAGCCACTCTTTCCGAGACAGATACAGTATGGACGACCGTGAGGCACATGCATATGCGAGAAGCTATCGATAAACTCATGGCAGACTTTAATAAATTCATGGAAGAGAATGCCGGATTCAAAGGGTAAGCTTATCCCAAGGTACACATGCCTGCCGTTTCAGAAGCTGTCGCAGAGAGGGGGTCGCCAGTCTTAACGATATGAAGGACATGCTAGCAAACCTTCCCCAATACCAGGAACAGCGGGAAAGGGTATGTCCTCGTACTGTTGACAAACTGCGTGAATCGATGGTGCTGTAATAGTTCTCGCTGCATCTCAACATGGCTCAAGAATGCATGAGTATATTTGAGAAGGACAAGCTGATGCAGATTGCTAATGTCGAACAGGTACCACGTCCTTCATATATTTCATTTTCTTAATCTCAGTAATTCTGTTTCAGTGCTGCGCGACTGGGGTAACTGCTGAGGGTAAATCTCCCAAAACATTGGTCGAGGAGATGGTACCGCTTCTGGATAGCCGGGATATCATGTAAGACTTTGGGTTCATTCATGGCTCATCTGTACCGACATGTTTTGATGTTCTCAGGAACCCCAATAAAGTTCGCATGGTAGCCCTTTATATCATGTACCGTGACGGTGTCCCCGACGAAGACCGTCGACGGTTATATCAACATGCTCGCTTAGGTATGGCGGAACAAGACGCTGTCAATTCATTGTTACACCTCGGGGTACGGATAACGAGGGTGGGTTACATTGTTGTGAGCTACGCGTCACTTTTTTTCACTGCGAGTACCATATACCAGGGGCCTGCAGACAAGGACACGAAGAAAAGGCTCAGACAGAAGCTATCTCAAGAGGAAGAGTATGACTTGTCCCGGTATAAGCCACTCCTCCGCACGGTTATCGAGGTATGTTCTATTCTTCCTTGCTTCCCCGAGCCTATTTACTGATGTTCCCTAGGATCATGTGAACAATAAGCTCGATGTATCACTCTTTCCCTATGTCAAAGACGCCCCATCGACCTCGAATTCCACGGCCAACAAGAGTCCTGTAACCCCAACACACACATCCTCCCTTCGTAGTGCAAAGCCAAGTTGGCACAAAGCAGTCCGATCAAATGCGCCAGTCGATAATCGCCAGCGGGTGATCGTTTTCATAGCTGGTGGCATGACATACTCAGAGATCCGAGAATGCTATGCGCTGGCCGGACCACTCAATAAAGACATTTATATTGGTGCGTGCGACACATGGCTGGCGTTTCTTCTGATACTGAGCGTAGGTCAAAATAACTAGGATCGACGCATACGACCACCCCCCGACAATTTGTCGACGATCTCAAGGTTTTGGAACTCGGTGGCGTTGGATCGCGTGCGGTACCCAACGGGGTGTCGACGACTGGTGCCCACCCATCCTACCAGGAATACTATGACCAGAAATACTTCATTCCTGACGTGGTTCCCGCCCAACGCCCAACGCTTACCGTACCCAAGGACTCCACCCGCAGTGGAAGACTCTCCAAGCCGAGCCCGAGTTCGTCGTACGCTGCCAGTTCAACGTCGATAAATAGCACAGCAACGACTTTAGCGGACAGTGAGAAGAAAAAGAAAAAGAAAGGCTTCTTCCACTTTTGACGGGCTTTCTGGAGTCGCATCTTTCTTTGTGGGGCATGTGGATGACGTTTAATCAACTCCCTGGTCTAGAATGTAGTGACCGCGGTAGGATCACATGAGCCGCCTCTTATGTGGCCGGATTTTTACCTTTGGTATACAATAGCTTTGATAGTAAGTTATAAGGTCTTGGGGCAGCAATCGACGCAATGGGAAACCAAGAATATCTGACTACAAATAAATAAACCAGAGCTGTCCACGACTGAAAAAAAAAAAAAAGAGGGCCTGGCCGGGAATTGAACCCGGGACCTCCTCGATTCAGGAAACCCTAACAAGGAATCATACTACTAGACCACCAGGCCTACAGCCATCTTGACGGAACGGCCCAACATAATTACGCAAGCTCCTGTTGCGGTGACGCGTCCCTTACGTGTCGCATTCCATCTTATAACCACCATGGACGCGCATGCTTCGACTTCGTCTGGCACGATAGATCAACGAAGAAAAGATGCACTCAAGAACTATCGTGAGGTATGCGTTTCCATGGGTCGTGTTATGCGTGCTAAATGTTTCTCTAGAAAATGCGGACGCATGACAATATCAGCCAAAGCCTGAAGAATCGTCAGCCAATGTCTCGCCCATTATGGTCTGCGCATGGTCTGACCCACGATTGACTGTAGTACGATTCTCTTTGAAAGCGCTGGAGAAAGATTTCGCGCAGACCGAGAATGACATCAAAGCTGTACAATCGGTTGGCCAAATCATTGGTGAAGTCATGAAGCAGCTTGACGACGAGAGATGTAAAACTATTCCAATATGTGTGTCTGCCTCTTATTCATGTGTCCTTTCCCCAGTTATCGTCAAGGCGTCGTCTGGACCTCGCTACGTCGTTTCGTACCGCCCCGCGTTGTCTGCAGCAAAGCTCAAATCAGGAACCCGTGTATCTTTGGATATGACAACCCTTACGATCATGCGTATTCTTCCGCGCGAAGTTGATCCCTTGGTATACAAAATGAGTTTGGAAGATCCAGGAGGAGCATCGTTTGCGGGCATTGGTGGTCTGACAGAACAAGTTCGCGAGCTGCGCGAGGTATGTCCTCAATGCCTTTTCGGTATTGTGTATTCATCATTAACGCGCAACGTCAGGTGATTGAACTTCCACTCCTTAATCCTGAACTCTTCCTCCGCGTGGGGATTAAACCGCCAAAGGGAGTCCTTCTTTACGGCCCTCCTGGAACAGGAAAGACACTACTGGCCCGCGCGGTAGCAGCTACCCTCCAAACGAATTTTCTCAAAGTCGTTTCGTCTGCCATCGTTGACAAGTACATCGGCGAATCAGCTCGAGTCGTTCGTGAGATGTTTGGATATGCCCGCGATCACGAACCTTGTGTTATCTTCATGGACGAGATAGACGCCATTGGGGGAAGGAGGTTCTCGGAAGGGACGAGTGCGGACAGAGAAATCCAGAGAACTTTGATGGAGGTAAGTGCGCAAGAGGGTCGTGGAACGGACGCTAATCAACGTGACCAAGTTACTTAACCAAATGGACGGATTTGATTCCCTCGGACGGACGAAACTCATTATGGCAACGAATCGACCGGATACCCTGGATCCCGCTCTCTTACGACCCGGTCGTCTGGATCGAAAGATTGAAATTCCACTCCCCAACGAACAAGCACGGGCAGAGATTTTGAAAATCCATGCCCAACCAGTGAACAAGAGTGGAGACATTGATTACGATGCCATCGTGAAGGTGCGTACTTCCCCCATAGAGCATGGATACCTAGATAACAAATGTTGGGTGTACAGCTCACGGACGCCTTCAACGGCGCTGATCTGCGTAATGTCGTTACGGAAGCGGGAATGTTTGCCATTCGCGATGATCGGTATGTTCTTTCACTTGATGGGTTTCGTGGGCTGATTAGGGCTGCCCCAGTGAGTACATTGTCCAAGAGGATCTCACCAAAGCTGCACGGAAAGTCGGCGATGCCAAAAAACACGAGAGTATGTCGTTTTCAGCCAACTCTTCGTTGCGGTGTTCTGAATTTCCATTCCGCTCACTCAGCCAAACTGGAGTATTCTGCGTAGATTTATCCATCTCTGTATGTACCGTACTGTGGTCAATTACAGAAACACTGCAAACACTTTTGAGATCAATATCATGACCAGATTGATTACTTTTGACTGAGCAGGCACTTCCAAGTACTTATGCCTGACTTGTACATTTGATTATCTAAGCAACAGCGGTCGAAGTGGAACTTTCAATAGGATGACACCTTACACATCCTACTGTGTTGCCTGTTGTTGGCATCAATCACTACTACCGCTCTCTATTCATCGCTAATATCCATCATGGGTCGTCGAAGAAAACGCCAGTTTCTCGATGACGGTGACTCTGATTCGGATGCTTCAGAGGCTTCAGAGGGTGACTTTCCGCCGAACGACAATGACCCGGACGCGCGGGATGAACGTGCGCTTTTCGAGGATCCTTACCAGTACAAGCGAAGGCGGAGGAACGAGAAAGAAGACGCTATCTACGGCGTGTTTGCGAGCGATGGCGATGACGAAGGTTTCGGTGGTTCTGGAAGACAAAAGAAAACCGATTGGGCAAAGGCCCCAGCGTTCGTATCAGGAGAAAAGGTCGAATTGCAAAAGGAAGTGGTCGACACGGAATTAGAAGGTTCAGTGGAGGATGAGGTAGGTGAGGGGGCGGATGATGAGCCGGTGGATGAGACGGTCAACGAGACAGATGATGAGGACGGAAGTCTAGGAAGTTCAATGAACGAGATCAAGGATGAAGAGATCAAGGATGAAGAGCCATCTATCGTCGCGCCTGCACCGGCGAGATCTGGTCTTGGCGCATCCACCTTCTCTAGTGTGCCCACTTCGTTTGGTGCTGCACATCGGACGCAACGTGCTTTCCTTCGCAGCGAGTCGTCGTCTGGCCCCAGTTCTCAGCGCAGCACTCCTCTTCCTGTTCACGAACAAGTTCACTTTCAAAAGATCGGGGGAACATTAGGTGCGCAAATGCTTGCCAAGATGGGTTGGAAAGCAGGTACCGGTCTTGGTGCAGACGGGGAGGGTATTATTGTTCCCATCGAGAGCAAGCTACGGCCGAAGAATGTGGGCATCGCTTACAAGGGCTTCAAGGAGAAGACAGAGCAATCCAAGCTGGAAGCAAGGAGGAGGGGGGAGATCGTTAGCGAAGATGACGAGTTATCCCCTGCTATGAAGAAGGCAAAGGAAGCAAAGCAAAAGCAATCGGAAGCTTGGAAGCAGCCGAGGAAGGTCAAGACTAGAATTGAGCACAAGACGTACGAGCAGATCGTCGCGGAAGCTGGACTTGAACCGTCAGCTCCGAGTGTTGGTTTAATTATTGATGCTACCGGCAGGGAGGTCAGTCAACTTTTTTTTTTGGCTTCCGCTTTTTTGACATGCCCACTCTTACTAGCCCCGCGAACTAGCTTCATTGGCCGAAATTTCTGCTGCATCATGGACGCCCTCAACTGACCCAACTCAAATACCTGAAGTTCGACATAATTTGCGACTTATCGCAACTGCCTGCAAGACGGACCTTGATGGACTCGCACGTGAGGCCAAGGCCCTTGAAGACCGTAAACGTTTTATTGCAGATGAGGACGCTCGACTACGGAAGAAGGTCACCTCCGAGGCTGCGTGTATGTGTTCCCATTATTGTCTCCTCATGATGCAGTCTGACAAACTCGTCGGTGCAGTAATTTCGCGGCTACAGCAAATATCTCTCGCAGTGGACGACATTGGCACGAAGTCTAGGGAACTTGCTTTGGCAGATAGTGCCAACCTGGACCACTTCTCACCATCTTTCTCTAAACTCCTTCAGTTCCCCGAGGAGTTTGACAAGTATCGATTGGATGAGATCGTTGTTGCTGCTATCGCTCCAACAGTCCGACGGATAGTAGCACAGTGGGATCCCCTTCTCGATCCGTCCCATCTCATTTCCACGTTCCGCACGTGGAGGAAAGTTCTCAAAGTTAATCTTGTCGAGCAGCAGTCCGCAGAAACCCGAGTTAGCCTTCACGGTGCTTCGATCGTTATCCCGCCTGCTGTCGTTGAACAACCTATGACACCTTTCGAGTCACTTCTGTGGAATGTCTGGCTCCCTAAAGTTCGGATGTCCATCAACAATGACTGGGATCCCAGCGACTCCTCGCCCGTGATCAAGCTTTACGAAACCTGGGCTTCCCTCCTCCCTCCTTTTGTATGCGATAATATGCTCGACCAGCTCATTCTTCCAAAAGTCATGAAAGCTATTTCAGAATGGAGTCCCAGGTATAATACCATCTCTCTTCAGTCGCTCGTGTTTCCTTGGCTCCCTCATCTTGGTCTACGTGTCGAGAGCGTCCTGGATGACGCACGTAGAAAGGTGAAATCCATGCTACGTGCTTGGGAAGCAGGCAACGGCCTCCCTAAAGATTTTGCCGTATGGCGAGAAGTCTTTGACGCAGTTGAGTGGGACAATCTCTTACTGAAATACGTCGTCCCCAAGCTAGCAACACATCTCCGTGAGGAGTTTCGCGTAAATCCACGAGCACAAGAGATGCGGCCACTCACCGAGGTTGTCCTCCCTTGGGCTTCTCTCCTCCGAGGGTCAGTAATGGTCCAGCTCTTGGAGGCTGAGTTCTTTCCCAAATGGCTCGATGTGCTATATGTTTGGCTTGTTCAGCCACGGGTGAGTTTTGAGGAGGTTGCGCAGTGGTATGGTTTCTGGAAGAGCGTCTTTGCAGAAGATGTCCTCGCTTTAAAGGGTGTTCAAAAGGGATTCACGAAGGGGTTACAACTGATGAACGAGGCGATCGAATTGGGCTCCGATGCACCGACAAAACTGAGGCGTCCGGATGCCAAGGCAGAACCCGCCACTGCTGCCGCAACTAGCAAGGTAATCGCCAAAGGTGCTACGCTACACTCTCGCGCGCACGACATCACTTTTCGCTCTATTGTCGAAGAATTCGCTGCACAACACAATCTTCTGTTCATGCCAACAGGACGTGCGCATGAGACATCGCGGATGCCGCTATTCAAGGTGTCGGGGCCGAGTGGCAAGGGTGGAGTGCTGGTATACGTTCGGGACGATGCAGTGTGGGCCCCAGAAGGGGAAGAGTATCGAGCAATTACTTTGGAAGAGATGGTAGTGAGGGCAGACAAGTAAATTATCTCTAATACTTGCTACATGCAGTTACTACACAAAAAAACAGAGCAATATCATTACGCGTGGTCTGGTTGGCCCAGTGTCATTGTGTCTTCCACCTAATCACATCCATTTTGGACTAGGCTACGAAATCCTTCGACATTCATTTGTGGGCCTTCGACTTCGTAGACGGGATGATGGAGCACAGAAAACAGGTTCACCGAGTATGAATGTGATAAACAAAGTTGTACAGAAGATGTCGTGGACGACAAGAGACGCCAACATGCAGTTCATTGTTTTACAACGGCGTTTGACGGCCCCGCTAACGGTCTGCCCGTCGTCAATCAATCTAAAAGCAAGGATGACATGCAAAGCTCAGTTAACGCCCGACATGTGAACAAAACGATGCGATGTGCACCTATGCCTGCTTGCAGTCTCGATAAGCCTGAAAGTACTCCATGCACTTGTCTCGGTGTAGCCGTTTTGGTACATACACGCGAGAGACGCCTTGGACGCGTTCTCGCAGGGACTGGGAGAGGGTCGGTTAATCTCTTGCTGTTCGAAATGCCGTCGAGACGTTCTCGGTGTATTCGGTATAGATCTTCCGAGCCTACCAGAGTCCGAACTTCATTATCAGCAAAGAGCTCCGCGCAGATATATAGGTTTGGGTTCACTTTCCGCGCAGAATCGAGCACGGCAGTCCCAGCGTGCAAAGGTGTTGAATGGCAATTACGATACGGAATCCATTAAAAGTTTTCGCCACAGAGGTGACATGGGAGGTCATGAATGATTTATGTCTACAATCATGAGCTGTCCGAAGGGGCGGAGCTATAGCGAAGTTTTACACAATCACTCCAAACGATAACTTCGCGGCAAGGTATGCTTAAGAAGGTGGAAGAGCAAAGTTTACTAGTGGATCAACATTCCATGTCCAGTCATTGTTCGCAACGCAATATACAGTAGAGTTGGATTCAAATCCTGGGAGGCGGGTGAACTAACTATCATGTCAGCCAACATCTTATAAGACGGCATACACGCACCCCTCAGAAATTTCCCCTAGTTTAGGCCCATTGGGATCGAGTCGAATGTACATCAGTCAGTTCTTTATCATATCCAGCGCTATTCGCATATCTTCTTCCCAGTCAGCGTAGGGTGATACGTTCAAAACATCAACATGTTTCCAACCTGCCGCTAGAGCTCCATGGTCGTCCGCAAGGTGCGCAGAGACAGCTTTCTTAATTCCAGCAGCTATATCACCGCCGACATGCGCACAGTATCGCGATGACAGTGTACCCAGACCATGGATCAAACTAGTTGACCGTACGATGTCAGCAGTCGTGGATGTGGGTTTGCCATTGACGTCCTTTCCATTCCAAGGAGCAACCAAATCAGAAGACAAGGAACTAAGGATGGTGGCCACCTCCTCCTGCACGTCCAGAACATAAAATTACCACAATTCCTTTGACTTCAAATGCTGTTCCAAAGCGCCTATAAGTATGCCCATGTCTTTCCGGGACCTGACATAGGTGGACAGTCTGCTGCCTTGAAGTGATCCCGAGAATTCGAGGTTTGCATCATCTAGTTCTTGTAAAGAAGTTAAGTGAGGGGCATTGGATGGGTTGTGACCTGAGTGTTAACGAGAATAGTGGAACTGTTATTCAACAAAAGTCTCGCCTGCTTCAGGATGCTGGTTAAGCCAATCATTGTCGTTAGCAGTATGATTAAGCACCACATCCGTTAGGCTCAAAAGGCTATATTCTTCCTTTGACGACCGCAAAACATCTTCTATCGTCGAAGCAACTGTTGATGGCTCAACAGCGGTATTTAAGATCCAAAGGTCGTAATTTTTCTGATCCTTCAAAGAATACGGGCTATCGCTCACGCCGTGCACTTGCAAAGGTGTTCAAGGCAACATGGTGTAGCCGCAATCACTAGCTTCCTGAGAGTGCTTCTTCTATTGTACGACAGGACCCATCCATTTAGATATGACTGTCAACATTGGATCCCATCAAGAGGTGAGTTAACAAACTCTGGCAAAAATTACAGTTCTTTATCCAAAGGCGAGAGCGGCTTGAGATCAGCGGAGAGAGTAGGGGAGCATGCAGGAATGCGGAGGGTGGGATCGATATTGAAGTAGCCTTCCCTGCCTTTGTCACGTCTGGGAAAGTCGCCGTCATATTCCACCCAGTAGATAAATGCGCCCGCACGAAATATCTGGAGATCAACTTGAATGGGCTTGGAAAAATTGGTGGGTAGTCTGAGCTCAGAGATAAGTCATTTTATACGATCGGGGGGAATGCAGGCTCACTTTCGATCCGTGAATCCATCCCACTCGAACAATCCGCCATTGGGGGGAAAGTTGATTCTGAACATGCCATTATTGGAGGCTGGGGTACCCGCATCCAAAGAGACATGTAAGATGTATTATGGAGTCACAAGTAAGCGGGTATCTGAAGTGATAGACTCGGTCAACTTGCCGATTGGTGTTTGTTGGGCCCACCATGGGGATCCAGTCTGAGTTCGTAAACGCGAATAGGCTGCTTGCCCTCTAACCGTTCGACCAGGAAGAGTTCGTTGCCTTTGTTTGCGGGTGTCTTCGGAGTGCCATTTGATGCGATGACAATCTCAGCCGGGACATGGGACAAGGAAAGATCCGGCCTTTGGGTTGGGATAGCCTCGGCAAGCTCGACCGTGGCAGAAGCGGCGAAGAAGAGGAGAGGGAGATGAAGATTGTGACGAACGTGTGGTCCTTCCATTTCATTGTCGGCCTGAGTCGCTGCGACGCTGGCCCGCTATGACATCATGACGTCAGCGAAAACGATCAAAGGAGAGTCGGTGACATGTCACAAACACCTACAATGCCAGACACCACTCCACCATCATGTCCTCCTCCCATGAAGCAGAGTATGAGCTTACCTTACTTCAAGCCTTTTGGGCCGATGTTTGGGGCAACGAATTCATCTTCAAGAGGAGCCTTGGGCAATCTTCAATTGTGGAGTATCTCGACTTTGGAAACCATCTTGAGGCAGTGCAATCTTTTTGCGCGCCTATGTTAGAGACGGATAAGCTATTTGTCTTTGAAGAGTATCGTAGTGCCATGTGTGAGTTCGACAAAGGAGGCACCCTCTACTCACGTGGCGCATGTATCACAGGCCAACCAGGCATTGGTATTCCCCACTGTCTTATTTAATTGAGGGTTGCTGACCATTAGTTTCAGGCAAATCTACGTTTATCGCATATGCCATTGTCGAGCGACTCCGCAAGAAACAACCAGTAGCTGTTCAAATTTTCTTGCACGACCGTGACGACGGATATGTGCTGTTTAGCGCAGATGGTGTCGCTTTTTACAACCGCAATGTCAAAACCCCATTGAAACGCGTTCCTGGTATATGGGCACTCTCAGACTCCAACGCACTTGTCCAAATTCCAACATCTGCTTTCCTAATGACTGCTGGCGTTCGGATCTTCCAGGCAACTTCACCCGCTGAAAGGCGTCGGAAACATTGGACGAAGGAAAAGAGGGTGCAGCTATATATCATGGATATTCCATCCATGAAGGAGATTGAGAATTTCGCGTATGTGACATTGTTTGTTGTTGCACAGGGAGTTGACCAATACCACCCTCAGCCTCGTCTTTGGGTACGATCCCGAGAAAATGAAGGCTTTTGCGGTTGAATGGGGATGCATTCCTCGCACCCTAGTCACCCTGTGTGATTCTCCTTCCCTGGAGAGGGATCATGAAAGGAAGACTGCGAGTCATGCCAAAAGTGCTGCCAAGGACATTAAGTCTGCTTTAGGAGCAATCAGCGAGGGTGACAATCTTCGCTTCCCTGGAGCCTCGAGCATATTCTTCACAACACCTGCCCAGTTCGTCGATGATGATGATCACGTTGTTAAAGATCATCTATGTCTTAACGCACTCATCCATCCCCCACGGATCTTTTCCATATTTGGCGATGCAGTGATGCAGCTGAAGGCCGTCGAGCAAATCAATTTCTTCAATCTCTTGTCCGGAGATCCCATGGGTTGCACCACAGCAGGCTGGTTATTCGAGAATTTCATCCACTACTATCTTGCTCTCAGTGGAAAATCTTTCGAGATCACTTGGACCGATCCTAACGACCCCGAAACATTGAGCCCCGGGAAGTCCCAGGTTCGTCATGGCATGAAAGGCTTGGACCATTCTCCCCCCTTTTATTGGCAGCCTAATAGGTCGAATTTCCCTGGGATCGATGGCGTCTTATTCACTCCATACACCTTCTTTCTGGTACAAGTGACAATGCAAATGAAGCACACTAGCCCTCAGAAAGGTATAGATGATATCTGGAAGTCAGCACACGATGACGCGAAGAAGATAGACTGGAAATTGTTGTTCATTGGTCCTGATGAAGAAAATATCAAAAAGGTTTCGGAAGAGTATGTCAGCAAACTGGAGTATGGCCCTCGATCAAACCGGAAAATATTGCCAGTTGGACGAGTTACTATTTGTCCCGTTACGGACGGACTAAAGGACTTCAAGTTTCGTGTAAGTGGTTGGTAAAATCCTAAATAGTTCTACTGATTGCGTGTCTTTGAATGCAGAAACCCGAGGGTAGTGATGACGTCGAGAATAGGATGGTGTTAGGATGATAGTAGGACCAGTGTAGTGACACGTCAGGTAACGAAGACTTGTATTTTTAGTGTGGGCCCAGGAGCTTGCAAGCAGACACATGAGCTTTGAAATCGATAAATAACCATTTGTCTCCCGAGTAGCCTATGTCTTGATCTCGTGATGGCGCGAATAGGTAGTGTCGGTGACCAGTGATGTGTCTTCCACCTGATCACACTCGTTTTTGACTAAACTACCGGACCCTTTGACAGTAGATGCACATTCATTTATGGGCCTCCGACTTTGTAGACGGGATGATGGAGCACAGAAAACAGGTTCACCGAGTGTGACCATGATAAACAAAGTTGTACAGAAAATGTCGTAGACGACAAGAAACGCCAAAATGTAGCTCTGCATTTCACGACGGTGTTTGACGGCCCCGCTGACGGTCTGCCCGTCGTTGATCAATCTAAAAGCAAGGATAACATGCAAAACTCAGTTAACGCCTAACATGTGAACAAAACGACACGATGCGCACCCATACCCGCTTGCCGTCTCGGTAAGCCTGAAAGTACCTTATGCACTTGTCTCGGTTGTAGTCGTTTTAATCCATGCACGCGAGAGACGCCTTGGACGCGCCCTCGCAAGGACTGGGAGAGTGTCAGTTAATCTCTTGCTGTTCGAAATGCTGTCGAGACGTTCTCGGTGTATTCGGTATAGGTCCTCCAAGCCTGCCAGAGTCCGAACCACATTACCAGTAAAGAGCTCCGCGCAGGTATATAAGTTTGGGTTCACTTTCCGCGCAGTATCGAGCACAGCAGTCCCAGCGTGCAAAGGTGTTGAATGGCAATCACAATATGGAATCCATTAAAAGTTTTCGCCACAGAGATGACATAGGAGGTCATGAATGATTAATGACCACAATCATGGGTTGTCCGGAGGGGCGGAGCCATAGCGATGCTTTACACAATTACCCCAAACGATAATCTCGTGGCGAAGGTATGCTTCAGAAGGTGGAAGAGCAAAGTTTACTAGTGGATCAGCGTTTCATATCCAGCCATTGTTTGGAGTGCAATATATAGTAGGGTTACGTTCAAACTCAGGCGGGCGGGTGAGCTAACTATCATGTCAGCCAACACCTTATAAGACGGCATACACGCACCTTTCAGAAATTTCCCCCAGTTTAGGCCCATTGGGATCGAGTCGAATGTACCCTTAGTCTGTTCTTGATCATATCCAGCGCTATTTGCATGTCTTCTTCCCAGTCAGCGTAGAGTGATATGTTCGAAACATCAGCAACACGTTTCCAACCTGCTGCTAGAGCCCCATGGTCGTCCGCAAGGTGCACAGAGGCAGTTTTCATGATTCCAGCGGCTATGTCATTGCCGACATGTGTACAGTATTGCAATGACAGTGTACCCAGACCATGGATCAAACCAGTTGGCCGTACGTGGGTTTGCCATTGACGTCCCCTCCATTCTAAGGAGCAACTGAATCAGAAGACAAGGCACTAAGGATGGTGGCCGCCTCCTCCTGCACGTCCAGAACATAAAATTATCACAATTCCTTTGACTTCAAACGCCATTCCAAAGCATCTATAAGTATGCCCATGTCTTTCCGGGACCTGACATAGGTGGGCAGTCCGCTGCCTTGAAGCGACCCCGAGAACTCGAGGATTGCATCATCTAGTTCTTGTGAAGGAGTTAAATGAGGGGTATTGGACGGGCTGTAACCTGAAGTGTCAATGAGGACAGTGAAATGGTTATTCAACAAGGGTCTCACCTGCTTCAGGATGCTGGTTAAACCAGTCGCTGTCGCTAGCAGTATGATTAAGCACCACATCCGTTAGGTTTTAAAAACAATATTCTCCCTTAGCTGACCGCAGAACGTCTTCTATCGTCGAAGCGGCTGTCAATGGTTCAACAGCAGTATTAAAGATCCCAAGGCTGTAATTTTTCTGATCCATCAAAGAATACAGGCTATCTCTTATGCTGCGTACTTGCAGAGGTATCCAAGGTAACATGATGTAGCCGCGATCACTAGCTTCCCGAAAGTGCTTCTTCCACTGTACGACAGGACCCATACATTTAGATATGACTGTCAACATTGGGATCCCATCGAGAGGTAAGTTGACAAACTCTGGCAAAAATTGCAGCTCTTTATCCGAAGGCGAGAGCGGCTTGAGATCAGTGGGGAGAATAAGAGAGCATGCAGGGATGCGGAGGATGGGATCAATATTGAAGTAGCCTTCCCTGCCTTTGACACGTTGTCCGGGAGAATCGCCGTCGTAATCCACCCAGTAGACAAATGCGCCCGCACGAGATGTCCGGAGATCAACTTGAATGGGCTTGGAAAAATTTGGTGGGCAGTCTGAGCTCAGAGATAAGTCATTTTATACGGTCGGGAATGCAGATCACTTTTGATCCGTGAACCTGTCCCGCTCGAACAATTCACCATTGAGGGGAAAGCTGGTTCTGAACACACCATTCTTGGAGGCTGGGGTGCCCGCATCCAAAGAGACACATAACATGTATGGGACGTAAGCAGGCGGGAGTCGGATATACTATGGAGTCACGAGTAAGCGGGTATCTGAAGTAATAGACTAGGCCAACTTGCCGATTGCTGTTTGTTGGGCCCGCCATCAGAGTCCAGTCTGAGTTCGCAAACGCGGATAGGCTGCTCTGTTAGCAGGGCTTATCTCCTGTTAGAATCCTCAGTAAGTCACTAAAGAACTATAAAACTAGCTACGGTGCATGTAGCTACTCTTAGGTAAGCTGCCGTGTACATATACGGAAGTACTCCAACACTCCCCCTCAAACACGAGGTAGTGTTTGTGGGTATGCGGCCTGCATAAAGGTAAATAAAAAGTAAAATCAAAGTAAATGATACCTATGAATGTTCCAGTAAAACGGGTATAATTCTGTGTTCGTAAATCGACTTGCGATTGCGTCGCGTCCTGGCGCCCAGCGTGATTGCCCGATTTGGAAAGTCGCAGCTCACTTGCGCCATTGCGTGCGCGCTCGGTCGACTCGATTGACTATGGCGTCGTTGCAATCGCATACCGCGCCTTGGTAATGTATATACGTGGTCTTCAGTCCCTATTCGTTCTGTGAGACCTGTTTTATTCGCCCGTTTTGGTCTCGGCATGACCATACGACTCGGTACGTCGATCTTGCTCGACTGACTCTTTCAGGTCGCGTTTTGATTCGACCTTGTTGGCGCGGTGGATCCGGATACGTGGAAGATCATTGATAGTTCCTTTGGAGTGGTGTGTATGGTCCAGGTACGTTGCATCTTGAGCTGGTCGCGATCGCGCTGACCCGACTTGATGTCAGCTAGCGACTTCATATCGACTCGACTTGAGTGGCTGCGTGCGCCGCTCGTTGCGCCGTCCTTCCCTCATCGTCTCCCATCGTCTCAGACTCCGACTCCGAATCCGACTCCATTCATTCG
>JBBPKE010000111.1:18801-39822 GCA_038089095.1 Tylopilus orsonianus | reverse complement strand
GAGGGACAAGGCATAGAGTCGATCGTTGCTTGCCCAGGCGAGGGATTGGTTCAGGGCCGAATGGACTTTGATCGGAAATTTGCTGATAATTCGGCCATTGTGGCTGTTGAAAATGAGAACTAACTTTTGCCACCGTGTAGCAGTAGCGATAAATTGTCCGTTGGGTGAAAACCTTGCAGCGGCCACCCAGTCGTCGTGTTTCAAGGGACCGAGCACTCGCTTGCCAGTCGAAGACGACCAGACGCAGAGAGTATTGTCACCTGACCCGGTTGCAATCCGCGTCCCGTCTGGAGAAAAGTCCACCGCATTCACCCAACCGGAGCCTTTGATCTTGATCACCTTTTCACGGCTCTCCATATTCCATACCGTTATTTCGCCTGACTCTGTCCCACTCACGACCCACTTTCCATTTTGTGACAGGGCAATATTACGGATGCGGCCCCACGTGTCCATTGGTGACCCCACCTCTTTGCCATCTTTCGGATACCAGCGGCGAAGCTTTCCTCCCTTGTCGCCGCTTATGGCATTCCCGTCATAGAATGTGACCGATCTTATTTCTTCATGAATCCTGATTACAATCGGTTTTACTTCCACCTGGCGGGTAACGCTAGACAAGGGACTGTTTTCGTTCAATTCTTGGGTTCCCGACGATATTGCGCTTTTGGCTGTCTTCGCAGCACCATCTTTGACCCTTGCTGTCTCCCCTTGGTGGTCGCTTGGCATGGGGAAACCTGGGATCTTCACGGAGGCCCTTTGTTCTCGTCAATGTCATCCTTTGGCCGATCTTGCTTGTGGGCTCACCGTTCTTCGGTCTTGAGAGCAGTCTGGAAAGCAAACTGGGCCACGTGTGAGTGGTGCTGCTCAGGTCCAGACTCCGGTGCACCATTGCCGCCTTGTATGCATGTGCCTTCCTATCAAATCGGATCTCACACACAGCAGCAGCACCACACCTTGAGCACTTGGATAATTTGAGCGACCTTGAAACATGTGTCGCACGCCCTCATCCAGTGACCAACTAGGACCACATCGTGTAGGTGATACGCTAGAATTCACTGCATATACTTTCGAAACTCCACGAAGCCAGGTCAATCGCTGTCATTCACGACTAGTACTGAACCTCGGGCGTCCGAATGCTCTCCGTCGACTCGCTCAACCTGAATCAGAACCATGATCAAGCTGTCCATCGCAACATGTCTGCAATGTACGCACCCTAGCAGCGCGAGCAACAGTGCCCCAAGTGGCTGCACGAGCTGAATAATGACTCCCAACGCATGCATGGTAAAATGGAGTCGAGTCATATGAGAAATCCTAGTCAAGCAGGGGACCGATCCGTGGATGAATAGAAAGTAGTTGGTTTATCTCTGACAAACCATCCATTGTTTGTTCGGTATGTCTCCGAGCGTGGCCGATGTCGCACGATAAATAGATAGACTGGATTCATGATAGGGGTGAGTTTAGTGATAGGGAAAACAATGCCAGGAAGTCTGAGTCGACCAGCAATAAACGATAGTGAGTGCTAAGTATATCGTACCGGAATTCACGACCACCAATTCACTGCACATCGACCGTACGAATGCTATCAATCAACTCAGTCAACATCGTCTCCTCTCGAACCTGAACCACAATTAAACTGTCCGTCGCAACGCGCCTGTACTGTACACGCCCCTGCGAGGCAAGCAACAGTGCCCCAAATCGCTGCCTCAGCCGGACGATGAGCCGCAGTGCACGTGTGGCCAGATCAAACTGAGGAGCGTCGTGTGAAAAGTCCTGGTCAAGGAGGGGACTGATCCATGGGTGAATGAGGAGTAGACCTTTCATCTCCAGTAAATAGTCTTTCGTCTTGATTCGTACCTCACCGAGGATTGGCGCCGTTCCACGATATATGAAAACGTCGGATTCGGAATCTCGTTCCGAGAGAGGGGTGAGGTCAGTGAGGGGGAAGACAATGCCAGGAAGTCTGAGTCGGCCAGCAACAAGGGACAGTGAGGAGTGTTCGTGTAGCCGTTTGTACAGCGTAACAGCTAGAGAGAGGTCAGGCAAGGATGAGCGCAATCTCATCACCACATTATCCATCTCAGCAGGCTTGGTAAGCTGTGGAACGTGTGGGGGCGTGATTTGGTCATACACAGTGAGGTCGATAGGGAGGTAGCTGTTTCCAGTGCCTGAGGCCCCAATCCAAGAGAGAAGGGCCACGTTATCCGAACTGATCAGAATGTGTTCCAGAAGCCGACGGACTGCTCGCTTGCCCTCGCCATATACAACTGGGATGGCAACATCGAAGATCCCAAACAACGAGTATGCGATATCTTCCTCACGTGTTGTTTGGCGCTTCGAAGCTAGGTAGAGCTTCTCGCGCACCCTGTCCAATCCCGGCATGAGAGAAGCCAAGTCCTTCGTGGCAAAGTTCGTGACCTGTTCCATCTCGCGAAGAATGATAGGCGACTGTTTGTGGTTGAACATATCCAATTCAAGGTACGGCTTCCAGTCCTCGGTATAGAACTGGACAACCTGGGAAGCAACGTATTCCTGGTATGTCCATCCACGGGTATTCCAGATGCTCCTCCAGAGAGAACCGATACCCTGTGTCCCAGAAAGGACACCGAGAAGATGAACAATAGTGAGTGATGAGCCCCGGTACCACCTGAACATGGCAACAACTGATTCCTGCTGAACCCCCTTGTCTGCCTGGTTTACACAGCACGTGTCGCTCCACGCCCACCGGAAGTGGAGAGAACACACTAGCTTGCAGAACTGGATAAGCTTATCGTTCGTAGGAGATCCGGGAAGTCCATAGATCGAGTCACTTCCAACCTTCTGGAAGGTTGGCTCATCCGGCTGCCACCTGTGCGAAAACATCACATATTGATAGAATGTCTCAACCTCTCTCCGTATACGTGGATAGTCGAGACGATCACGAGTAGTCATCAAAGACCGTAGCTGGTGGTAGATCGGGAGACCCTCGAAAGCAGCTGCTTGCAGGGTTTTATCATAGAGACGACCAGTGGACATGTCAATGAGCACACGGGGAATGTCTCGAATGGACTCCTCGACCGCCCCTCGAATCAGTGGTGTTACATCAATGAACCGGTCGCGGAATTCTGCAATCGTGATGATATCAATGTTCACCTACTGCATAATGTCAATAAAACACCGTACCACGTATGCGTGGATCAGGTGATTTCTCGAGCTTCAAGAGCATCGTCTCGAATTCTGTGAATGCTTCCCTGTGGCGCCCCATGCTGTGCAATATAGCGTGTTTCCTCGCGTACCCCTTGTGACATGATGGATCGACCTCCACTGCCTGAAAAGGATCGTTTGATGAAGCACTTTAACATGACGCGAGAGGAAATGTACCTTGGTAGCGTCGAGGAGCGCTTGGGTCAGTAAACCTGCCCTTGCTTTGCAGCACTTCACGAGAGTGATGCCGACATTTGATGGACCGAGTGACAGTGCGGTAGCGTAGAATCCGATGGCCCCGTCATAATTCTTGCATTCTATAGCATTATCACCGAGTTTCTCAAGCTCCTGGACAGAGCCTCGTCTGAAATCTGTTGTGATACTTAAATTAGTTGTACTATATCATCCTTGCACTACCCACCATGTTCCCACTGCACGCGCTCGTCGTGGGTACTCGCATCATCTGGTACTCTGCTCTTCGTCCACCAGAAGCACTGGACTGCCTCTGTGACACGACCATCCTGTCCAAGAACATCACAAAGTGCCCGATAAACATAAAAACCACGAATTTTGAACTGAACCAACGAGGTCGTTATTCAGATTTAGAACATCACACAAGGAAATCACGTACCTTTTCCACAGTACGCAATGCTTCGCGAGGTAAATGGGTAAAAAGAATCGTCCTTGCCCACCTCGTGGCTAAGGTCATCGAGCTCAGTGGAGTGAGCGACAAGGCAGTGGAGTAAGCTGCAAGTGCTTCGTCGTGTTTCTCTATACCGAATGCCTTATCCCCAATCTTCCGTAGCCTCGATGCGCAGCGGTCCGTGAACTCTATAACGAAGATAGATACATGGCTCTTTCCTGTTATGACCCGCAAACTCACCAGCGAGCCAGTCAACGAGAAACTTGTAATCTCTCAGATCCTCGGTTATGATACTTGTAACCTGAAGAAGTGATTCCGTAGCATCGTATATGCGACCAAGTGCGTACGACATTTCACACTGGTGCTTCATCTCGTGTACATGGATGATCTGGACGAGATTACCTTCCTTCTGTCTTGCTGTGTGTTGGGATGTAGCAAGCTCGTTGCGGAGTTCCTGGATAGTATTCTTGAGATTTTCTATTTCAATTCGATGGGCATGGATAACAAGGAATGGTTAGAGAAACTCGTGTCAAGTGGCAACAAACACACCTGAGCCGGTTTCCTTGACCTGCAAGTCTGCACGTAGAGACTCAATCGTATCCTTTTGCTGGTTAGCTGCACATTGAGAGATCGCAACTTGATCGTGGAGTTCTCGCACAGTTTTGTCATACTGCGCAATTTTGACGCCTGGTGGACATGGATGCCTATGACACGCAAGTCAGGGTGGTATGAATGCACGCACTGCAGTTTTCATGTTGTGCCTGAAGTTCGGCACGAAGGGACTGAATAACTTCATTGAGGCTGACCTCCTTCTCATTGGCTACGCGTTGGTGGTCAGAGAGCTGTTGCTCGAGACTCATTATCTTCTCCTCTAATGGATGTGGACATTAGAAACGAAGAGCAAGAACACTGGCAAACGTACTCGATTGTGTGTCCTGTACACGAAGAGCCTCAGTGATGGCCTCGAGCTCGGATGTTTCAACCTTCGGGTGGTGATTTTCCTTACGCCGAGGCTATTACGACTAATGAATTAGAACCGTCTCACACGAGTGTTCGAACGCAAGTACACTTACGTCATGAAGGTATTGTGAGGGAAGGAGATCAGAAAGATTGCGTATCGTCATTTCCGTCCCCCCACCGGCCGCAACATCGTAATTGGGGGAGATAGCCATGCACAAGATGGGGTAGGTGTGGTGGATGACTGACCCAATCTGCTTGTGTGTCGTAGTGTCCCAGAACGAGATGGATGAATTCTCAGAGGATGCGATGAAGGTGCCATTGCCCGCCAGAGTGATGCAACTGTGCTCATCGCTCCTGTAACTTGAAGTGGACCATTTTGAGAGCGTTTTTCCTGCAGACACGTCAAGATAGTAGATCTCGCCACTGAGGGACAAGGCATAGAGTCGATCGTTGCTTGCCCAGGCGAGGGATTGGTTCAGGGCCGAGTAGACTTTGATCTGAAATTTGCTGATGATTCGGCCATTATGGCTGTCAAAAATTCGAACCGACTTTCGCCACCGTGTAGCAGTAGCGATGAATTGTCCGTTGGATGAAAACTTTGCAGCGGCCACCCAGTCGTCGTGTTTCAAGGGACCGAGTAGCCGCTTGCCAGTCACAGAAGACCAGACACAGAGAGTATTTTCACCTGATCCGATTGCGATCCGCGTCCCGTCTGGAGAAAAGTCCACCGCATTCACCCAAGCGTAGTCTTGTTCTTTGATCTTCATCACCCTTTTACGGCTCTCCATATCCCATACCGATATTTCGCCCAAGTCTGTCCCACTCACGACCCACTTCCCATCTCGCGACAGGGCAATGTTGCGGATGCAACCCCACGTGTCTATTGGCGACCCCACCTCTTTGCCGTCTTTCAAAAACCAGTAGCGAAGCTTTCCTCCCTCGTCGCCGCTTATAACATTCTCATCATATAACGCGACTGATCTTATCTCGTCATGAATCCTGATTACGATCGGTTTTACTTCCCTTTGGCGGGTGACACCGGACGAGGGACTGTCTTCATTCAATTCTCGGATTCTCGACGATGTTGCGCTTTCGGCTGTTTTCTCAGTACCGTTTTTGACCCTTGCTGTCTCCCCTTGGTGGTCGCTTGGCATGGGGAAACCTGGGATTTCCTCAGGAGGCCCTTTGTTCTCATCAGTATCATCCTTTGGCCAATCTTGCCTGTCCGCTCACCGTCCTTTGGCCTCGAACGCAATCTGGAAAACATGTCGAGTAGGTGTGAGTGGTGCTGTTCTCTCCCAGACTCCAGTGCACCATTGCCGCCTTATATACACGTGTCCTCCTACCAAATCGGATCTCACACAGCACTATACCTTGGGCGCTTGGATCAGTCGAGCAACCTCGAGGCAGAACCGAAATTGTGTCTATACTTTTTTGGGCGTGCTACTTGGAACATATGTCGCACGCTCTCGTCCAGCGACCAACTGGGACCACGTCGTTTAGGTGGTACACTAGAATTCATTGCATATACTTTTGAAATTCCATGAAGCCAGGGCAATCGCTATCAATGAGAATGTTGGAATAGACCACGACGTTAGTGAATGATTCACGACTACTGGACGTCGACTGTATGAATGCTCTCCATCGACTCGCTCAACGCCTCCTCCCGAATCGTCTGTAATGTACGTGCCCTAGCGGGTCAAGGAATAGTGCCCCAAAGGCTCTTTCAGTTGAATAATGAGTCCCAGCGCACGCATGGTGAGATCGAGTCGAGTCGAGTCATGAGAAATCTGTCGAGAGGGATGAATGAAAAGCAGTTCTTTCATCTCTGACAATTCATTTATTGTCCTGATCAGTATCTCTCCGAGCGTGGGTGATGTCGCACGAAAAATAGGTAGATTGGACTCATGATCTCCCTCCGAGAGGGGGTGAGTTTGGTGAAAGGGAAGACAATGTGAGGAAGTCTGAGTCAACCAGCAACAAGTGATAGTGGGCGTCAAGTATACCATACTGTAATCCACATCCGTCAATTCACTGTACATTCGACCGTACGAATACTTTCAATCAACTCAGTCAACGTCGTCTCCTCCTGAACCTGAATCATAATCAAACTGTCCGTCGCGACACGTCTGTACTGCACACGTCCCCGGGGGGCAAGCAATAGTGTCCCAAACTGCTGCCTCTTCCGGACAACGAGTCGCAACGCACGCGCCAGATCAAACTGAGGAGCATTACGTGAAAAGTCCTGGTCAAGGAGGGGACTGATCCACAGTTAAATGAAGATTAGACCTTTCATCTCCGGTAAATTGTCTCTGGTCTCGATTCGTACCTCACCAAGGATTGGCGCCATTCCAAGGTATATAAAAACATCGGATTCGGAATCTCGTTCCGAGAGAGGGGTAAGGTCAGCGAGGGGGAAGACAATACTGGGAAATCTGAGTCGACCAGCAACGAGGGACAGTGAGGAGAGCTCATGTAGCCGTTTGTACAGCGTAACAGCTAGGAAGAGGTCAGGCAAGGATGACTGCAATCTCATCACCATGTTATCTATCTCATCGGGCTTGATAGGCTGTGGAATGTGTGGGGGCGTGATTTGGTCATACACAGTGAGATCGGTAGAGAGGTATCTGTTTCCAGTGTCTGTGATCCCAATCCAAGAAAGAAGGGTTACATTATCCGAACCGGTCAGAATGTGCTCCAGGAGCCGACGGACTGCTTGCTTGTCCTCATCATATACAGTACGACCGAACGGAGCTTCAAAGCTTCAAGCTTCATTACATAATCATTTATACCCCGCCAGTAATTTCCTCGTCTCCAGACTCTCCACTGACCGTGCTAAGACTCTGCCTCACGATCCTCAACTTGCTCCCTCGGCCCCTCGTGCTCATCCTCGACATTGGCCCCTACCCTCTCGTTATCGGCCCGACTGATCGATCTGCTCGACGTTTAGCATCTAACGGCCCCGCAAGGCCACCGAGGAAGAGTCCCAGTGCCGAGACGGGTGCCGATCACGTTGCGACTCGATTGAAGCAAGAAAAGAACAAGTTTGACGACACATGCTCGCGGAGCCGCAAAACAGTTACTGAATACGTCCACCACCGGGATCGTCATCTGTCGACGTCTATCCGGATGATGGAGTAACTCTTCAGGGCTTGCACATATATTTCGTAGACAATGAGTGGGCCTTGCCGGTTGTCTCGAACATTTGTCTCAATGCTTCTTAGATTTTCATGAAAATGACATTTTGCGCTCTCGGACGAGTGGCGTGTTTGCAAACAACGACTAGCATCCGACGTCTTCGATGGGGAACGTCGACGCAGTATTTTTTTCCAGCCTCCCTTCCGATGGTGTTAGCTCGAACCATTCCTCCAGGTTCGAACGTAGGCGGTCGAGTCGAGGGTGTAAGTTCTAGTCGATATCTGAACATGGACCTCCACGAAAACAAAAAATCCGGCTTGGGCGTCAGTCAATCTTTAAAAGTTAAAAGAGAAAAATAACTCGGATACGGGGAATCGAACCCCGAGCTACCGCGATCGACTTTTGCAGTTGAGAGGCGGTAATGTTAGCCATTACACCATATCCGACTTGAAAAAATCGCGCTTCATGCTGTTTATATGAAGGGAAGAAATGACGATTCCCCTCAATAATAACTTCGCTCCACTTTCCTTAGTCAACCCGCGCAATCTGCAATCCGCCAGTGAACTACCCCATATCGCGATCATTCTGTGTCTTGTGTGCGCAAGAATCGGTTGCTATCTCCCCGCCCAACGTTCCATCCCAAGACGTGTAGGCCTGAAATTTTCTCAATCATCGAGATCCTTCTTTTATGAGACTCAGTGTGCAGCGCACCACTGAGATTCACGCTAGTATGATTGAGAACGAAACACATGCTGTTTATAATTTTGAGAGCCTTGCCATGTCATGATCATCACGATTAACGGTGGCGACTATACCACGTCTGATCGATTAATCTCCGTTGACCCAAAAGTAGCGATCGCCACCATGGAAACAGCGATCATTCACTCTGAGACGACAGATACAAGGTCTACGCTCTCATAAATATTGGAACCACTCCATCAGTGTTCAGTGTTTAACACCAGCCCTCATTGCATGACCTGACACCAGGTAGATTGACTGCACAGCGTTATGGTGTTAAAAAAAACATGCAAACGCTCGTGCTCCAGGCAAGAGTACTGGGGAAAATCAGAAGTAGGCAAAAGGGAAGCGCAGAATCACATGTACCACAACAAACCAACCGAATTAGCGTAGGCGCTGCATCGTATCGGCTTGCAACGGGATCATACGTACGGCAGTAGCGGAAGCAATAAGAAAAAAGTAGGTGGGGGTATGAAATAAAGACAGACCAAAGGTATCAGTAACTTCCAGCGTCGAAGGGCGCAAAAGGAACGCATTGAACAAGAGCCACGCACAACAAAAAATTCGGATGAATGACCAAGGGAAAATATATAATCCTATCAAACACAGCCAGATATACATTTTCTTATTTGCATTGGCAGAAACAAACCGTGATCTCGGAAAGGAGGATCAAGTGTGACAGGGCGAGAGGAGATATTGCAGGCGGCATCGCTGCAAGGCTTTATCCGATGGGGCCAGCGTAAGGATCCACGGACGCGTATGAATTAGTGTACCTTTTTTCCGTGTCAGTTGTTTGCGCGACGCTGACACGAACAGCAATGTTAGATGGAGAGTCTGGAGCAGGAGTAGTCGGGCTATACAGAGTTCTCATGGAAGTCCCATGGTAACTCAGTGTACGCGCAGGAAAGGCTATCGGAGAGGTAGGAGGGGATGCCATCTTACGGGTGGCATATGCTCGCAACATATCATCGGGCGACATGGTGTTATCAGGCATTGCCATCATACCGGAAGAGGGAGATGTGAGTGCGGCTGCGGGTGCAGCATGGACAGGGAAAGGGGGTATAGGGAGATCGACACTCTTCTTTTGCGGTAACAGGTAGTCATCCCCAGTTTCTTGTGCCTCACCAGTACGCATCACTATGTACCACGTAAGTTATCATGCTAAAACAGGATGTTAAGTATACTCACTGGAGAGCGAGGGCCAGACCTCATCCATATTAGAAAGCGATTCCGCATTGTTTTCAACGGCTAAACGGGCATCGATGTCCTCATGGGTTAAAGAGAATGCACCCTTGGTTTGAGTGGGGGAAATGTCACCAGTGTCTTGCTTCGTCGGAAAAGGAACCATCGGGACAGGGGGAACAACAGACGACGCACGAGACGAGCGAACTGTACGAGTGGTCGCTGTCATGCGACGGGATTCCATCGACGGGCGGACGTCAGCCGCAAACGACACCCTAGAGACACGCTCGCCAAACGCTGAAGAACGGATACCCGGACGAAGTTGACTTATTTGAGACATATCCAAGGACAGCTTTTCTGTACTTGCTGGGTCACCCTCAACAGCCAAGGCGCTGCTAACCGGGCGAATGGCACCAAAAGTAAAGGCGGACGAGCGGTTTCCTGGGCTCGATACAGCTATGCTATTGCGAATGGCAGCGGTAGCACCAGCGGCCGTGATCGACTTCCAGTCTGACGAAATGGTCGACATGCGTTTGTCAAGCGCCTCTGAGAAGCGTTTGCGCTTCTCTTTGCCCTTGGCACGGCTGATCTTGATGTAGAAATAAACGCCGATGGCGATGAAAAGGAGCGGAATGAGAATCCCTGCAGCAATTTTACCTCGTGAGAGGGAAGAGTTGGTAGGAAAATTGTTGACATATGTAACAGTATTAGGAGTGTTCAGGTTGGCACCAGGGGGTGTGGATCCATCAGAGGGAGCGGTGTAGGTCGCAGTGAATACAGGTCCAGCAGGGAGTGGACTGAGAAAAGGTTGGGAACCCGAAGTGACGATCGAGAGCTGAAGTGGTACCGAGGACGAGTCGTTCCACCAGCTAGGCTGGAGGGTGGCCTGGTAACTACCCAAGGCAAAGTTGACATTTTGCCATTCGTGAATGCGGGTATTGGCAAGGGTGGGGGCGATGAGATAGATATCGACAGCGGACGTGTTGGGCAAACACGATGTATCCCAGGTGATATTCAAGGGTTTAGCGCTCGAAACGGTTATTCCCGAGGTCGGACTGGTATAGAATCCCCCGGAAGCGCAAGCTAACGAGAAATCTGTCACGACTAGAAAAAGAATGGGGATGTGCTACCCACAGTTGCGCTTGTGGAGGGCATGGTGGGCACCTGCGAGTCCGACGCGGACATGAGCAAAGCCTCTCTTGCTCATATCGGTATATGTCGATGTGATCAGACGAAGAACACGAAACCCTTTGAAAAAGTAAAGAATGGCTCCGCGACAGAGGGCGGGCAGGAAGAAAGGAAAGGCGTGAAAAGGAAGGGACACAGTGAAACTCTGCTGGGGGGGCAACGACGACGACCAAAGACAACGGCCAAATTCGCATCCAATGTCACATTTGAACTCAGCAGAGACAGTGGGGGATCTTCCCAGCCGCCGTCACACATTTCCAGAATGCCTCGTTTGCTTGGCAGGGCCGACATAAAAATAAATAGAAAATAAAGACTTCGATACAGCATCACCGTGCCATCACCAACAAATATTCTTCCGTGAGTAAGTGAGACGCCTGAATGTCCCCTGCTCAAATGCATCCGTTCAGTGACGGTGAGCATGCTCGCAGTGCATTCCCGTGTGCTGACAGGCGGTGACTCCTCACCTTCCCCAGCCGTCTTTCAGTCGCATCATGACCGGCTTGACTTGCGGCAGCACCGCCTACATGCTGGCGAGAACAAACCCAGATGAACGTGCAAACTCCCATTTCTGCTTTTGGACATACCAAACACTGGGACACACAAAATAAAGCATGCTCTAAAGTGAGGAGATCCACAATGCTGGGTCCTCCTAAGGAAGCTGCTTACCGCTGCCTCAAGTCAAACATGCGACCTCACCAACTGTGACCTGACTACTGCTTCCTGCACCATGATGTTAGGTGCATATCCCACTTTGGTGTATAGCTAGAGATGAAGCCAAGCCACACGAGAAAAGCAGGGGCGTGTGAAAAGCTGGGTAGAAACCAAATCTCCATGACAACCGAGGAGACACCGGAGTATGCCTTGCGAGGATCTACTTTGACTCTGTTTTCTTTGTAATTGGGAGTTCCGACTCAAAGCAATGTAACTCTACTGCTAAGTACTGATGTATACATACAGTACTTTCAACCTCAATTTTCATCAGCGGTGTCTGGCACTTTGCATTATGTTTTGGAAGGCCTTGGTGAGGCTTGAAGGCCCCTTGCATAGCACCTTTTCGATTACCCTGCATCTAATCACTAGTACAATCATGATCACGTGAGCGGTATGATGCGCTCGCCGCTCAAAG
Organism: Tylopilus orsonianus; assembly: GCA_038089095.1. Classification (NCBI taxonomy): domain Eukaryota; kingdom Fungi; phylum Basidiomycota; class Agaricomycetes; order Boletales; family Boletaceae; genus Tylopilus; species Tylopilus orsonianus. The sequence continues at coordinate 27,670 of JBBPKE010000111.1, read as the reverse complement.
TTATCAAACTTCCATATCATGATTATGATGGATACATCAATTGCCATCTACTGTCGTCTGATCTATCCATGTTTACCACTGACCGTCTTCTTCTTCGAGGCTTCCTAGATTCAGATTTGGACTTTCTTTTAGCTCTGCGCAATGATGCAGAGGTTGTACGAGGCAAAACATTCGGGCCCGTCGTCCCTCGTCCTCCAAAATACAAAGAATTCCTCCGCAGCCTGGCTGAAGATTCGGCCCTTTGGTTCACGCTCGAAATGAAGGATACAAAAGAGTTTGTGGGACACTCTATGGTCAGGGTACCCGAATACAAGAACAGGGATGGGGAGTTTTCGATATCTTTATTGCGGAAATTCTGGGGAAAGGGTTATGGGACAGAAGCTGCAACGTTCACGGTTGGTTACGCGTTTAGCGCCCTCGGCCTCCAACGTCTGTCATTGTCTGTTCTTGAGGGAAACGCTGCAGCTCGCGGACTATACACGAAGATGTAAGAATGCCCGGTATTTGATGCTGCAACAAGCCGATTCTGTTCTATCTAGGGGTTTTCGAGAAGAGGGCAGAAAAAGACGAGGTAATTGGGCTGAAGGACATTGGGAAGACATTATATACATGGGAATTTTGGAAGAGGAATGGTCCGCGTTGCGGAATGTGGTTCGAAAACTCGATTAGCTGATGCCAGCAGTTGAAGTGCCGCTTTTATACCGAAAATCGATAGTTTGTACTTGAGACGTTATGGCTCACGGAAAATGTTTTTTCTGTACCATGCGAGCTCTGTAAGGGGGAATGAGAAAATTGACTAGGCTAAAGAGAAAACAGTAACCTCGAATGGAACCCTTGATATCTTTCAAAGCTCTGCACGAACGTCATCTGGGAGTGTTTGGGAGCACACTGAAACATACCTGTGCTTGCCGCTGAAAATACTTGAAGGTGCTTCGGTTCCGGGATACCATCTACGACACAATTCCTGGAGTGCCAAGATTGTTGGGGTGTTGGCACTAGGAATGGGGCCGATACTGACCTTGATCGAAGACACGTCTGACTCTATTTAAACCGAGGTCATAGTACCGAAATAGAAGCACGTACCAACAATCCTTCAAAGAGACATCATATCGGAAGCAGATATTCGAGGGCGACGTCGCTCACCTATAATGCAGCCAGTCGACGACTTCTGGCATCTCTTCAATCAAAAAGGAACGATCTGCATGAACCGAGTTACCCGCAAGCACACCCGTCCGTTTTTCTGGGATCCACTTCTTGATGTAATCGAGCACTGCGCTTGAAACCTCGTCCTTGTCATGTGGCGAGTCGAGACAGGCTTGCGTCAGACCTGACTAGTAGGTTTCAGCAATCTGCGTGTCTCCTGAATGTACGATTCTCACTTTACCGTGTTGTTCTATACACCATTTATCCATGCTTGTCGAGATGAGACGGAGCGACAGTATGCAAGAACTAAAGGTACATACTTGTCTAATATCGACCTGTTTCTCTTAATTACAAACTCAATGCCTTCGTCCACAATGTCCAAGTCGCCGTTGGTAATAATCACCTATGGTATGAACATGTGTTGCGGAGATTTTTTCGAGCCGACATCTCGAAATTCCAGAAAAGGTCGACTCACAGCAATCTCGAGAATTTTGTCATGCTTAGGATTTAATCCAGTCATTTCACAGTCTATCCACACAAGTGGACCGGCCTGGAAGTTTAGTTGGCCTTGACGGATAGTCGACTTGTTCATGATATTCGACCAGGAATGGATTCGGCCAATCTGGATACTATGCACGGATAGTGAAGAAAATAGTCGTGGCACAATATTCATGCGAGGCTTGACCGTCTCTGAAATCTTGGTCTGGAATTTCTTCCAGACCGCCACTGAGCAGATATGATCGACGACTCGGAGAACTTGAAGGAAGCGGGGCCTGACCAACCTTTCGATTACATCAGCCTACGATAATCGTGGGAAACATTTGGGTCACTGTCACGATTTCTGAATTCTTCTTCGACGCAAATGACAAGCAATCAGTGAGTGCACGACAAAACGGAACAACATATTATGCAGACAAGAGTTCTGGCTATGCGCAAAGTGCGTGTATTCTTTGTCATGATGCCACGTGCGCGACACGAAAACCCGTTTTCTAATATGCATACGATCGTACCCGAGGAGACTGCGCGTTCGCATGCCACCCCTTTTTATCCCCCCACCTCAATGATTGCGACTACGCCAGGTTGGATCGCCTAACGCTAGTCACGTCTGCCCTCCGACACTCCCATGGGTCCCCGTTTCTATCTCTGTTCCATCATCGCAACCTCGAGTCCTTTTCCTTTTTCCTTGACTTGTCATCTGAGCATGTATCAGTCGTTGCACTGAGAGGAAGACTGGGTAAGTAATGGTAAGCGTATCGTATCTCGTCTGGCATTTTCATCACGCAAGTCTCAGAGATCTCTTACACAAATCCCCTGGCGGCTTCTCCGACAGTCATGTCTCCACCAAGCATTTCAATGTCCCGCGACTGACTCCCCAGTAAACTAAGTCGAGCTGAATCACAACACCACAACGCGTGAACGAGTTCTCCAAGTCTGAAGTGTCTCACTTGTGACCTTGTACTCGAGAGAAGGCGAGCGGAAAGGGTACAAAAGTTGTTGCCAATAGTATAAGCCAGGTAAAATCATTTATTTAATTGGATGACATGAATACTATTAGTTGAACTCCAATGACATTAACTAATGTCGCCCTCAATCTATCTACCTCCCAAGAACTTGTGTAAGAAAACCCTACGACGAATACGGTGACGGGTATATGAGCTTCGAGGGCCGAACGCGTCCAAGTCGAGATGAGGTACTCTCCTCTACGCTCCGATATGTATGTACAGAATCTGCTGATCAAATGGTATCTCGCTCCCTCGAATACTCCTCGTCGTCTCGTGCAACACCATGGCTGCCCTAGTGTGATCCAGATGACTAGACTTGTCTAGCATATATGCGTAAAACCTGGAGGCGATCTCTTCTGCGTGGGCATCGTCAACTGCCCACATCGGCCCGATGACCGAACGGAACCCGGCGAACTGCATCATCGTGCCAAGATGAACAACCTCATCGGGACACTCCTCGTCGACAACACTGGTATGACACGCAGACAGATATGCAAACAAAGCATTCCGTTGGTGGTCTCGCGCAATGTGTTCGACCTTCAACAGTCCATCGGCCAGTGCGAAGCCAGATTCAAAGGGTTTCCTCCGATCATGAGTCCCATGACAGGCAAAGTGAACAAACTCGTTCTCGCTTAATTCGTCGGTCACCTTGGCAATGTTTGCGTCTTGATCTCGAATGCAGGTCACCGTTGTGGCAGACCCGATGCGGAGTGATACGCTAGACAGTTCGGCATTCTCTGAGACGAGTTTATTCTGTTCTGGAGCATCAGCCTGTCCTACGATCAAAAAGCGGCACTCTTTCCAGCATGGATCCATATTCTTCCGAGCGTGTAAGAGGGCTGTCAAGGATGGTGTATACGAAGAAATATAGAGGTCGGAGAGTACCGGTTGTCCCTCTCTGTACGAGCCGGCAGCATGCAGTGGAAGAAGGGAGAAGTCTGAAGTCGGGCGCCACCAGATGCGTGATTGAAGAGGATAGAAATCCTGAAGGATTTTCACGACCGGGAAAACGACAACGTCCCAGAGTTCTCGTAGGAGCACCACGAGATCCCTGGTCACATCCACGAACTTGGCGTGCGACATCAAGGCACGAAACTCCAACGATAAGTCGTGTACGCGGGGTTTTGTGACGGAGAGGGCAACGTGAATGGGTTCTTGGCCATGTAGCACGATCAGTGCATCACAGCTGTAATGACTTGCATTGACGATGATGACTGGTCCAGCTGCGGCTGCGTTTTGGATCTCTGAAAAGAGTGGGGGGAGGAGGAAACCAGAAAAGCCAGGCAACGAACGAATCTCAGTGATGAGGGCTTGCAATTGGTAGTTGAGGTCACAAGCCTGAACCTGCTGAATCCCAACATTCGGAGGAACACCAAGAATGGCCCGGAGACTGGAAGACAGGGATACGAACTTGTTTGCCAACATGGCGCCCAGATCACCAGATGCGATCACATCGTCAAGGGGAGAGTGATGGCGAACCAACTGGCTCCAGAAAAGGGTGTGACCTAATTCAAGGAGCTCAACTGCACTTGCAGAGTTTCCATAGCGAAGCAATGCTGAAAATGCATCAGTTACTGTCGATGTCAATAGCTGCTTGACAATAGGACACTGCAATGGAAAGGGTACAGTAGCGAGATATCGGACACACAGACGGAAAAATGTCTCGTATGCCAAAACCGTGGTCGCATGCTTGAACTCTTCAGCTGCCTGAATCCACTGCTTGGCACACCTGATGTCAGCAGAAGATGCGGTCTGGGAAAGATGATCAGAGAGTCGGGAGTATACACAGAATGCTTCCTCGAGTGCACCCGCATCTTCCGTACCGGAACGTTGGGATCGTGCTTGGAGAAGGGTTGTGATTTTGCTCAGCGAAGCGGCTCGAGAGGGATGCCCTTGGGGATACAGCTGAAATGAATCATACTCGAGGGCGAGAGCTTCGTTGAGGTCTGACTGGGCTCCGAACTGCTCGAAACGGGCATGGAGACAACTGGCGGTGGCACCAAGTGAAAGCGCTCGGCAAGGATGCCCCTCAGGGCGAAGTTCTAAAGCACTACGCTGCAGCGCAAGCGCCTCGTCGAGGTCCGATAACATGCCAACCTGACTGAAACGTGCGAGGAGGTACGTGGAAACGTTCCCCAGGGAGAACGCACGAGCTGGATTCCCTTGTGGTCGAAGTTGCAGTGCAGCGCGCTCGAGGACAAGGGACTCGTCCAGATCTGTCAGCATTCCGAGGTGATCGAAACGGGAATAGAGAATTCCCGCGATATTGGTAAACGAAAGAGCTCGGTCGGGATGCCATTCGGGGCGGAGTTCCAGTGCATCTCGTTCGAGGTTAAGCGCCTCATCGAGGTCTGATAGTACTCCGAGGTACATGAAACGGGAGTGGAGGCAACCTGCGATATCACTGAGGCATAGGGCTCGATCAGGATGCCATTCTGGGCAAAGTTCTAATGCACTGCGCCGAAGAGCCAGTGACTCCTCGAGGTCTGATAGCATCCCGAGCTGCCAGAAACGGGAGTGGAGGCAATTTGCAACATCGCAAAGGGTTAAGGCGCGATAAGGATGGCCCTCTGGGCGGAGTTCCAATGCATTGCGTTGCAGAGAAAGGGCTTCGTCGAGATCTGTGAGTCTTCCAAGTTGCTGGAAACGAGAAAAGAGGTAAACGGAGATGCTGTTCAATGAAAGAGATCGATCTGGATGTTCTTGGGGTAGAAGCTGTAACACGTTTCGTTCAAGCGCGATTGCCTCGTCGAGATCTGACAATATTCCGAGCTTCTGGAAACGAACATGAAGGTATTTAGCGGTGATGCTTCGTGGCGGAGCCCGATGATAATCCCCCTGTGGCCAGTGCTCCAGCGCACTTCGAAGGAGATCAACTGCCTCATCGAGATCCGGCAGCATTCCAAGCCGATCGAAACGTGAATAGAAGCAACTCCCCACATCGAAAAGAGCTTCGGCCTGGGCGGGATGCCCCTCGGGGAACAGATCCAGTGCGTCGCAATACAAGGAAAGTGCTTCATCAAGATCTGATAGCATCCAAAGCTTTTCGAAACGGGAATGGAGGCAGCCCGCACTGTTGTGCAGGGATCGGAACCGGTCAGGATGCCCCTGGGGCCGAAGCTCTAATGCACTACGGTGCAGAGCAAGTGCCTCTTCAAGGTCTGATAGGATTCCAAAATGCTTGAAACGGGAATGGAAAAAGATCCCGATCTTGTCTAGTAACACAGCTGGGTCGGGGTGCTCTTGGGGACGAAATTGCAATATGTTATGTATGTGTACAATTGCTTCGTCGAGGTCGGACACCCTACCCAGCTGTTGAAAACGGACGTACAGAAGCGCCGCAAGCCTCTGCGTGACGATGGATCGACCAAGCCGCCTCGGGGAAAGTCGGAGTGCGGTGCGGTAGAGGGTAATTTTGGTGTTCGTGAAACGCGGCATCCCAACAGTTTGACGTGTTTCTATAGAAGCAAACAATATAAATACGGAAACACAGCTCTATGGAGGGTTAAAGCACACCTGATATCCCGTTCGTCCCTGTGGAATGTGATAGAGAACGAGAGCGCCCTTACTACAGCAACTTCACAGATAAGCATATTATATGAGCTACAGCAAGCGGTGCACGCATGGGAAAGATGGGTCCGAGCTCCGAGTCAGGTCGCTTTGGTTTATCTGAAGGAGAATTCCGAAATGAACATGCCGTTGAATACTCGTGGCCGTAATTTGTAGAATCAGCAGATCCGGAGCTTGACTAGTGATTCATAGCAAACGATCAGTTTCGAGCCAAATTGAATGGTCTCGACTCTCCGAGCGTCGGCACCAATTACGCACTTGTATGTGCGGGCTGTAGCAGACGTACCAGAGCAATAGTTTTTGGAGTATTGGACGAGCGCACCCAGCGCTCAATGTACTCTAAAGCCGATGCGCTCGTTGAATGTCAGGCAAAGACAATCATAGTCCGGAGACATTCCAAATGGGGCATGTTTCTGGGGCCCGAGTCGACTCTATTGGCCTCAATGGACATGGTCACTCTGATTCAATCCTTAGACGATTGCCGCCGTCGACCTTGACGAGCTAGCCCTGCAGCCATTTTTGCATTATCCTCATCCTCCTATACCTTCTTTGGTTGCTTCTGCAGTGGCCTCAAATTATTGGGGGAAAAAAAGAACGATCAATCCCGGAACACGATTTGGTCTGTCGATATCGTGAGGCTGGTGATTCGTTAGATAAAAATTGTTACGCAATCCATCAACTGCTAGGCTTTCCACCGTGACACTTTGATCCAGGTTATCACATGTAAAAAGTTTGACCATCGGGCAAGATCTGTGGTATGAACGGCACAACAGGTTCATTTCTTCAAAGCGCACCACATTTTGCGACAACAGAGGTGATAGGTTCACGAATGTCAGTGGGCGAAACAATGTATCCGCACTCATGCCCCGATATGTATGTACAAGATCTGCTGATCAAAGGGTACCTTGCTCCCGCGAATACTCCTAATCGTCTTGTGCAACGCCAGAGCCGCTCGTGTGTGATCTAGACGCCCCGTCTCATCCAGCATGTGTCCATAAAACCTAGACGTGATCTCTTGTGTGTGCGCATCATCCACGGCCCACATCGTCCCAATGACCGAACAGAATCCGGCAAACTGCATCGCCGCGGCAAGGTGAATGACCTCGTCCGGACTCTCCTCGTCGCCAACGGTCGTATGACATGCAGACAAGTACGCAAATTGGGCATTCCGCAAGTTATACCGCATGATGTGTTCAACCCTCAACAGCCCGTCGCCCAGTGCAAATCCGGACTCGAACGGTCGCTTTGGATCCGGGATGCCGTGGCAGGCAATGTGCACGAACGCGTGCTTGTCCAGTTCGTCTGCAACATTGGCCATGTTCGCGTCGCATCCTTGAACGCAAGTCAGTGTTGCACGCGGCCCCACGCAGTGCGATATGCTGGACAGCTCCGTGTGCACTGACACAAGTTCGTTCTGTCCCGGAGCTTGAGCCTGTCCTACGATCAAAAAGTGGCATGTTTCTGCGCATGTATTCGGCAAACTCTTTGTTCGTGCGCGGGCGAGGGCCGTTAATGTCGGCGTATAAGAAGAAATGTAGAGATCGGAGAGAATCGGTTGGCCCTTTCTATAGGAGCCGGCAGCATGCAATGGAAGAAGGGAAAACTCGGCAGTCGGACACCACCAGATGCGAGATTGACGAGGACAAGATTGTAGCAGAACTTGGACGATGGGGTGGACGGCCATGATCCAGAGTTCTCGCAGAAACACCAACAGATCCCTCGTCACATCCCCAAATCTTGAAAGCAATGTTAATTTATGAAGTTCCGCCGATAGCTCCGAGACGTAGGCTTTCGTGATTGGGAGAACAACATGAACAGGATCTTGGTTGGATAAAAGTATGAGCGCATCGCAGCTGTACTGGCTGGCATTCACGATGATGACCGGCCCATCTGCAGCTGCCATTCGGAGATTTGAGAAGATTGGAGGCTGGAGGAAACGAGAAAAACCAGGCAACTTGTGAATCTCAGTGACAACATCGTTCAACTGGATGCTGATATGGCATGCTCGATTGTGCTGGGACTTGATATTAAGAGGGGCGTCAAGCAAATTGCGGAACATGGAGGTAAATTGTGTAAATCTTTCTGCTAGTATCTTGCCTGTTTCACCATATGCTACTGTAGCGAATGCTACATGGCTAACCTAGCAGTAACCCTAGGTTATGGGTACAGAATAGGAGATAGCTAAGTGGTTAGCAACCGACAAGAGACTTAGCTAAGGGTTAGCGCTTAGTCAGCGCTATGCCCCGGTATGGGTTACCAAACCCTGAGACCTAGAAGGTCTAGACTAGTACGTCACTGCTCTAGACACGTACATGTGAACTCCATAAGGCTGATGCCTTCACACCTGTAGTCAGCGGGCTCTCATCATGATATGATCCCATCGCATCGGACCTTCCATATATAGTTAGATACCAGTACACCTACTGAAGGTATTACCATAGTCGGTAGGGCACAGCTTGGTCTGTGCACATTCCCCTGTAGTATATAGTCTGGGAATGCCCCACTAGAACTCCTCAGTTCTAGACTATTGGGTCTTACAGCTCAATACTCCTTAGGGAGCTCTGGTGGTCCTGGGATAAGTCCTTAGTGGCAGCTAAGGCACTAGGAGGGCTGATTGTAGTCAGCCTTGCGGCTTGTCCGCTACAGCTACAACG